>BJBW01001028.1:0-16051 GCA_004320125.1 Scolopax mira | reverse complement strand
CCAGCTCCCTCAGCCTCTCCTCATCAGACTTGTTCTCCAAAAGATAATTCAGAGTTCTCAATATTTGAGTTTGGAGAGAGGGCTGGACGTGAGGGAGGGGGTGAAGGTGGGAAATCCTCCACGCCTGACTCTGCTTTACATTTCTGCAGCTCCTATGACTGTCTCCTGGATGACCCCTTTGAGCACCAGTGGCCCACCTTACCCGAGCTGCCGGGCATTAACTATTCCATGGACGAGCAGTGCCGCTTCGACTTCGGCGTGGGCTACAAGACGTGCACAGCGGTGAGTAGGGAGCCAATGCGGGTCTCATGCCAGTGTTGCCCCCCCCTTCCCAAGACCCCCCACCAGTCGATGTGGGGACGAGGAGGGACCTCCCCTCTGCTGTCCCAGCCCAGCTCCTCTGTGCTCCCCAGTTCCGCACCTTCGACCCCTGCAAGCAGCTGTGGTGCAGCCACCCGGACAACCCTTACTTCTGCAAGACCAAGAAGGGGCCACCCTTGGATGGGACCGAGTGTTCTCCGGGCAAGGTAGGAGCTGGTCCTGCCTGATCCTCCCTCAGGAGGGGTGGGGGACACCTTCAAGGGCAGCAGGCAGTGCGTGCCCGGTTTTTAGCTGGTGTTTATGCCTTATTTTCCCCAGTTTGTGCTCCTAGATGAGGGCTTTGTTCTTTTTCTGGTCTGTCTGCTTCTGCAGCAAAGCAAGACTTGTTTTGTCACCTGGCAAAAGAGTGATGATGTCATTGCACGTCCAACCTTGTGATGTTACCAGGCTTTTACTTGGAGCTCTCTTAACTTGCCCGTTAGCACAGTATGAAAAAGTGGATATGTTCAAAAAGATGCCTATGTAGTTTTTGGGTGATTCTTTGCTGGAGAACAACTGGAAGTAAAGTATCCAGCAATTTTTGAGAAGTTCCTGTATAAATCCCAGCAACCTCGCTGAAGATGCAGCCTCCTTGAGTCCCAGTTCACCAAAAGCTTCCAAAATTAAGATTTTTTTTGAATTGTCTACAGATGTGTGACATGGCATGCTCTGGCACATGGCTCCAGAGGGCTGCAACATCTGGACTGGGATGTCCTTCCTTCTGGTCCGTGGTGGGTTTTTCCCCAGGGCTGGAGTTATGGTCTGGATGCCCATGGGGTGATGCTGGAGCATACATTGTGTATGTGCCTGGGAAGAAGTGTGGAGCTCTGGATATCATGTACCAAAGTGTCCTGTGGCTTCTTGCTGTGCTCCTTGCAAAAGGTTTGGGTTCTTCCCCCCTGTGCCAGTGGGGAGATGTCTCCAGGGCTGATCCAGTCCTGGACCCAGGCCTAATTCACTGCTTGTTGGATTGGAGGGACAAAACCAGTCCAGGAGCTCAACAATACAGTGTTAGGGAAAGAAAATCCAAGGGGTTTGTTTTGCAGAGGAATCTTTGCATGCCCCAGGCTTGTGCCTTCAGCAGCCTCTTGGAGGAGTTTTTGAGTGGTTTTATGCAGCTGCAGAGCCAAAGCATGGATGTGTGGGGAGCCTGCCCAGCCTATCCCTTCTTCTCTGCCAGCTTTTCTGCCCCGAGTCCTGGCTGTGGAGCTGTCCTGGGCTCTGACAGCAAAGCTGTGGGCTGCTTGTGGTCCTGGGTGGGTTGTGAAATGGGGTGGCTTGATGGTCCCCAGTCCAGCCTGAAGGGCAGCTCTGCTGTCGCATTCATTTTGCTCTCACAAAGATAATTAAGGGCCTGGAGCATTTCTCTTAGGAGGAGAGGCTGAGGGATGTGGGTCTTTTTAGTCTGGAGAAGAGAAGATCAAGGGGAGATCTAATCAATGTGTACAAATACTTAAAGGGGCTTATCTTTTTTTCAGTGGTGCCAGGGACAGGACAAGAGGAAATGGGTATAAACTTGAATATAAGAAGTTCCACCTAAACTTGAGGAGGAACTTCTTTCCTGTGAGGGTGGCAGAGCCCTGGCAGAGGATGCCCAGAGAGGTGGTGGAGTCTCCTTCTCTGGAGACATTCCAAACCCAGGTGGACACGTTCCTGTGGGACCTGCTCTGTGTGGACCTGCTTTGGAAGGGGGGCTAGGACCAGGTGATCTCCAGGGGTCCCTTCCAATCCCACGTGATTCTATGATTCCCTGGGGACCACCCCTGGTCCTGCTGCCGATGGGAGGGACGTGCTTGATAGCACGATGAAGAGCACCTTCCTCCCATGCTTTGCAAACTGCCGGCCCTCTTTACAGGGCTGTGGGTGTAGGAGGGCTCTCTTTGCTGGCGCTGAGCACCTTGGAAGGGGCAGGCGTGGAGTTCACCCCTCTTTCTCCTCCCTTCCAGTGGTGCTTCAAGGGTCACTGCATCTGGAAGATGTCGGAGCAGCCCTACAGCCAGGATGGCAGCTGGAGCTCCTGGTCGAAGTTTGGCTCGTGCTCCAGGACCTGTGGGGGAGGCGTGCGCTCTCGCAGCCGGAGCTGCGACAACCCCCCGTATGTTTGGCCTCCACCTCCCTCTTTTGAGCGGGGGTAAAGCTGGAAGTGGCCGAGGGCCAGGGGTTCCTCACCCTTCCCCTGATGCACTCTGTTGGCAGGGATGGGGACATCTGCTCCTGCCTGGGCTATGCCAGGCATGTAAGGTCTCCAGGGAGACCTTATTGCTACCTTGCAGTATCTGAAAGGGGTCTACAAGAAAGCTGAAGAGGGACTTTTTACAAGGGCATGTAGTGATAGGTTGAAGGGTAATGGCTTCAGACTGGAAGAGGGGAGATTTAGGTTTGATCTCAGGAAGAAATTTTTCACTCTGAGAGTGGGGAGTTGCCACCTTGTGGGAACAAATTGCCCAGAGAAGTGTGGTTGCCCCATCCCTGGAGGGGTTCAAGACCAGGTTGGATGGGGCTTGGAGCAACCTGGTCTGGTGGAAGGTGTCCCCGCCCAGGGCAGGGGGGTTGGAACTACATGGTCCATCGTATGGTTTGGGTGCTGACCCGTGTAGTGTTTGAACAGCATTTCCTCCTGATGCTCTTTTAACCCACTTGCTTGATTTTCCAGCCCGGCGTACGGTGGGCGCCACTGCCCGGGAGCCACCTACGAGTACCAAGTGTGCAACGCCGAGGAGTGCCCGGGGCCCTACCAGGATTTCCGTGCCCAGCAGTGCTCCAAGCGCAACTCCTACTACACCCACCAGAACAGCAAGCACTCCTGGCTTCCCTACGAGCATCACGACGGTGAGTGACAGCGGGTCCTAGTAGCCAAATGGCCTTCTTTCCCCAGGGAGGCTGTACTGGTGGCCATCACCGTGGGGTAGGGACTGTGCCAGCTGCACAGAGTTTGGGTTGTGAAAAGCTCCCGAGCTGGAAATGAGAGTGCAATAAGGCAGCATTAAACAGCCAAGTCCTTAAAAGCAGTCTCTTGTGCTTGCCCTCAGAGAAACCCAGGTGTTGGCTCTGGTTCCTGCTGTCTTGAGGAGCAGCAGAGGTGGGCTGAGAAGACCAGCCCGTCTTGAAACCTCTCCCTGCTTCCCCTGTGTTAGTAAGAGGAGCCCCCCTCTTGCTGGTAGCCAGAGATAAATCCGTTTGTGCTACTCTAAAAGTTTTATCTGTGTGCTTGGGCACGCAGAGGACGTTTTGTCCTTGGAGGTGGTGGGATGACCATGTTGCCTGCTTACTCCTGGAGCTACAGTGAGGAACGTGCTGCTCCGGGCTGGGCCAGGCGCCAGGTCCTCCTGCCTGGCTTGGTGTTCCTCATGCATTCCAGTGTCACGTAACGTGTCCACTCTGGTGGCCTTCTCTTGATTTCCCGAGTGTGCTGGGCAAAAGTGCAGGCTCTCGAGCATCAACTGGAACTGGCAGGATAAGGCACATGAATAGCCTTGGCTTTGGAAATCTGGCTGAGCTCCGGGGTACAAGCTGAGATGGGTTTCTGTTTTCAATCACCCTAATGTATTTCTGCAAACCTTTCCCTCCCTGCCCCCTTTTTTCCTCTTTACTTTTTATTTTTGCCACAGATGCTCAGAAGTGTGAGCTGATCTGCCAGTCTGAGGGAACGGGGGATGTGGTGTTCATGAATCAGGTGGTTCATGATGGTACCCGCTGCAGCTACCGAGACCCCTACAGCATCTGCGTCCGGGGCGAGTGTGTGGTGAGGAGCTAATGGCTGCTTTTGTGACCATCCCTGTCCCTTACCTGTCCAGGAGGGAGCTTGTGCATCCCCTTGACCTGCTATCCCTTGGGGACGTGTGGCTTAGCCCGAGGGGTGACCCTGTTTGCAGCAAAGAGCAATGGGGATGGCAGAGCGATGGGGATGGTGGAGCGATGAGTTGGGCTGCAAGAATGTAACCCCATGCTTGTCTTCTCTTCCACATGGGTGACAGCATGTCGGCTGTGACAAGGAGGTGGGCTCCCTGAAGCAGGATGACAAGTGTGGGGTCTGTGGGGGGGACAACTCCCACTGCCGGACGGTGAAGGGCATGCTGGCCAAGACCCCCAAGCAGCCAGGTGAGTGGGCTTGGGTGGGTTTGGGAGCGGATTCAGTCAGGCTCAGCTGGATTCACATGTTGGGGCATGTCCAGGTGAAGCAAACATGCTCTTCTTTCTTTCTCTTCTCTCCATCCTTCCTCCCTTCCTTTCTGCAGGTGTTCTGAAGATGTTTGAGATTCCGGCTGGAGCGAGGCACCTTCAGATCGAAGAGATGGAGCCAGCATCCCACAGCATCGGTGAGTATTCTCTAGTTTACCTCTCCCTTCACCCACTACCTCTTTCTTAGTCCTATTTCTTGTATTTTTTCTTCACCATTGGGAGAAATAAAGCCATATATGTAGCTCGCTGAGTGCTCGTGACTGTGCCTCCCCCAGGAAACTCTGATGTCTTGAGTTTGTCTGGATTTTGGGGCGGAGCAGGTTGGGGGAGGGAGCGAAGGGAAGGCTGAGTCTGCTTCCCCCCTCTCTTTGTGTGCACCCCGTGGCAGCCTGGGTGACCTCAGGAAGCTGGGGGTGTCCAGCATCCACAGGAGCATCCTCTGGAGCATCTCCCTTATGAGGAGAGGCTGAAGGACTTGTGTCTTTTCAGTCTGGAGAAGAGAAGGCTGAGGGGGGATCTGATCAATGCCTATAAATACTTAAAGGGAGGGTGTCAGGAGGATGGGGCCAGTCTTTTTTCAGTGACAGGACAAGAGGAAATGGGTACAAACTTGAATATAAGAAGTTCCACCTAAACGTGAGGAGGAACTTCTTCACTTTGAGCGTGACAGAGCCCTGGAATAGGCTGCACAGAGAGGTGGTGGAGTCTCCTTTTCTGGAGACATTCCAAACCCGCCTGGACAAGTTCCTGTGCAACCTGCTCTGGGTGGACCTGCTTTGGTGGGGAGGGGGTTGGACTAGATGAGCTCCAGAGGTCCCTTCCAACCCTACGTGATTCTGTCATTCTGTAATTGCCACCCAAAGGGTCTTATTTGGGTCATACCAGTCCTTTAGAGGTAGGACCAGAGGACATGATGTTGAAATATCCCGTTTCTCCTCCAGCTGTTAAGAATCAAGCCACGGGCAACTTCATCCTCAACGCCAAGGGCAAAGAAGCCAAAAGCCAAGTGTTCATTGAGATGGGCTTGGAGTGGGAATACACTGTCGAACATGGCAAGGAGAGCCTGAAAACCAGCGGTCCCCTGCATGAGGCCATCAGTGTTTTGGTAAGCCTGGCTGATCCATCCTCTGGGGGCATCGGGAATGATTGTCACCCAGAGGTGCAGGGAGAAGAGGCAGTCTGAGATGTGGTGTAGGAGGAGGTGGAAGGATTTTGGTAGAGAAAGGACATAGGGCATGGGATTAAACCCAGGGAAATGAACCAGCCAAATGGAAGAGGCAATGAGTTGCATGCAAGAATGGCATAAGGACGTATGTCTTGGGTGTTTGCCTTTGAGTCCAACTGAATTTTGCTTTGTGCAGCAATTGCTTGTGACTCCGTGCCTCTTTTTAGTTATACTGGTATCTGGGGGAGTTAGGGATTGAGTTCCCTGGACACCCAGGAAAGGATAGGTGTGCACTCCCACCCACCCCACAGCTGATGCTGGCTTTAGGTGTAGACCGTGGTCCTGCAGGTCAGAGGAGAGGCCAAGGGCATGCCACCCAAGGCTGGAGTTGCAAAGTTTGGGCAGCGTTTTTCTCCACAGCTGGAGAGGTATGTTCCTGAAGGGTAGACTCTGTGCTCAGAGACCACCTAATCATGTTGGAGGTAGTAATGGCTTTGTCTCTCCTATCCTTGTGTGTACTGTTCCATGTGGTCATAATTTACTTTTTTTTTTTTAAGGTCTCCTCCTTCCTTCCAAGTCCCATGGTATCATTCTGTCTTTTTCTCCCTCCCTGATTGTCCTTTCTCTGCCTGCAGGTCATCCCTCAGGAGGAGGAGGCAAGGAGCAGCCTGATGTACAGGTACATCATCCACGAAGACCTGCTGCCCATGATTGGAAACAACAATGTCCTGCTTGAGGAGATGGATTCTTATGAGTGGGCCCTCAAGAGCTGGTCTCAGTGCTCCAAGGCGTGTGGAGGAGGTAGCTTTCCTCTTGTAGCAGGCTCCAGCATGGTCTTGGAGGGATGGTTGGGTATGTTAGCCCTTTGGGGCTTGGAAACATGCAGATGCCATTTGAAATCGTTTGCGCCCTAGATGACACATGGCAAGGCTTTAGACCTAGACCTGGTACTGCCTTGGTGAGGCCCCATCTGGGGCCATCTGTGTCCAGTTCTGTGCTCCCCAGTTCAGGAAGGACAGGGAACTGCTGGAGAGGGTACAGCAGAGGGCTACAAAGATGATTAAGGGCTTGGAGCATCTCTCCTGTGAGGAAAGGCTGAGGGACTTGGGTCTTTTTAGTCTGGAGAAGAGAAGGCTGAGGGGGCATCTAATTAATGTGTACAAATACTTAAAGGGTGGGTGTCAGGAGGATGGGGCTGGTCTTTTCTTAGTGGTGCCCAGTGACAGGATGAGAGGAAATGGGCACAAACTTGAGTATGAGAAGTTCCACCTAAACATGAGGAGGAACTTCTTTCCTGTGAGGGTGATGGAGCTCTGGAATAGGCTGCCCAGAGAGGTGGTGGAGTCTCCTTCTCTGTAGACATTCCAAACCCAGGTGGACACGTTCCCGTAGGACCTCCTCTGGGTGGACCTGCTTTGGAAGGGGGAAGTTGGACTAGATGATCTCCAGAGGTCTCTTCCAACCCCATAGCATTCTGTGATTGAGCCAACGAGTAGTGATGTTGTGGATGACTGTTCCTAAAGCTTGCATGGAGATAAGTGTGGACGCATCAGTAAGCACTGTGCTGGAGGGCAGGTAGCACATGTGAGCTCCTGGCAGACTTGTTGATGGATTTTTTTCCCCCTGCGAGGTAGCATGTGTGCCCCCATGTTGGCATCAGGGGGTCGCTGATGAAAGCCTTTACGCATTATGGCCAGCAGGATCTAATTTTGAAGCTGACCCTGCTCTGAGTGGGTGCTGGACTTGAGGCCTCCAAAGGGTCACCTCCAACCTAATCTGACCCTCAAATGGTGGAGAAGACCTCGTGCTTTCACCTTGCACCAAGAACAATTGAGGGAGCTGGGACTGTTTAGTTTGAGGAAGAGGAGGCTGAGGGGAGACCTCATCATTTCTACAACGACTTGAAAGGACACTGTAGAGAGGTTGGTGCTGGTCTCTTCTCACAGGGAATTAGTGACAGAACGAGAGGGAATGGCTTCAAGCTGCAACAGGGCAGGTTTAGACTGGACATTAGGAAGAAATTCTTCACAGACACTGGAAGAAGCTGCCCAAGGGAAATGGTTGAGTCACCATCCTTGGATGAGTTTAAGAGTGGTTTAGATGCGGTGCTGGGGGATATGGTGTAGAGGAGAACTTTGTAGAGTAGGGTTGATGATCCCAAAGGTCTTTTCCAACCTGGATGATTGTATGATTCTTTGAAGGAGGGGGATAGGGGTTGGTAGCTGGTGGGACCCCTGCACCCCTTGCCTCCCTGCCCATTCTTTGCCCCCCCTCCAGGCATCCAGTACACCAAGTACGGCTGCCGGCGGAAAAGCGACAACCGGATGGTGCACAGGAACTTCTGCGACAACGGCAAGAAGCCCAAGCCGATCCGGCGGCGCTGCAACCTCCAGGAGTGCTCCCAGCCAGTGTAAGTCCCCCACCAGCCACCTCGAGGTGCCCCCATCCCTTACACTCCACGTATATAAATACCTATGGGGGTATTCGGGGCTGTGTTAGCGGGGGGCGGCGCGGTCCCTTCTCCCCCCGAGTGCTGGCACGTCCCTTAACACCTTTCCCCATCTCCATCCCTATTTTTTTTGTTGTGGCAGCTGGGTGGCGGAGGAGTGGGGGTCCTGCAGCAAGTCCTGTGGCAAGCTGGGGGTGCAGGCACGGGGGGTGCAGTGCGTGCAGCGCCTGCAGGACGGCACCAACCGTACCCTGCACGCCAAGTACTGCCCCGGGCAGCGCCCCGAGACCCGCCGGCCCTGCGCCCGCCTGCCCTGCCCCGCACAGTGGAGGACGGGCGCCTGGTCGGAGGTGAGGTGGGGAGTGGGGAAGAAGTGCCCCCCACCCCCCCCAATAGGGGGGTGGGTGGGAGGGAGGGGGTTTATAGGGGGCTGGGAGCGCAGTCCAGGTGCTTATAGAGCCAGCTGCTCTCCCAGGGGTGTGGGGATAAGGGTGCAAGGGTGGGTGATGTTTTCGCTGAGAATTTGGGGGGAAACTCAAAATTAAGCAGGGAGTAGCATCCCTGTGCATCCCAGTGGAGGGAGGGGGGGAGGGAAAGCCCATATTAGAAAGCAATACACACCCAAGGAGCCATCACCTTATAGTCCCTTCCAGTACCTAAAGGGGGCCTACAGGAATCATGGGGAGGGACTCTTTATGAGGGAGTGGAGCCATAGGACAAGGGGTGACAGTTTTAAACTGAAAAAGTGGAGATTCAGATCAGATATCAGGTACAAAGTCTTTACTGTAAGGCTGGTGAAACAGTGGCCCAGGTTGCCCAGAGAAGCTGTGGCTGCCCCATCCCTGGAGGGGTTCAAGGCCAGGCTGGATGGGGCTTGGAGCAACCTGGTCTGGTGGGAGGTGTCCCTGCCCAGGGCAGGGGGGTTGGAACTGGATGGTCTTGAAGGTCCCTTCCAACCCAAACCATTCTATGATTCTATTCTATGATGTTACTCTGCCTGTCTGCCCCTCTAAAACTATTAGGTATATTTCGAGCTGTCAAAGTGGTAGAAATCCCAAAGATACACTTAACTCCTTAGGTGGAAAAAAGGTGCAGGTGAAAGAGAGAGGTCTTCTCAGTGCCCCAGTGAGGAGAAAGATGTCAGGGGAGCTCCCTGAAACATCACTAGGGCAGAACAGTGTTATGGAAGGCGTTGGCTGCAGGACAAGCATCGAGCCAGCTGCAGAACCTCCAGCTGTGCCACCCAAATCTGCTTCTCCGAGGCCAGTCTCAGTTACTAATGGGCTTTGTCAGGAGACCCAGCAATGTTTTGTCTCCTTGCCTTTATTTTTAGCTGCCTTGGGTCAGCCAAACAACTCAAAACATTAGCATTAGGAGACCTGCATCTCCAGATCGTATAATATGGATCTGACCAATCCCCTGTGCCAATAACTAGCCCATGCTTGGTAATTTCTCTCCAGCTCATTCTGCTTCCACTGGCTGGTGCCTCCACCTTCTCCTGATGGTCCCAGCTGGTGGCTGTGGTACCCTGCCCCAACCACACAGCATAGAGATCTCCAAGGTCTGCTCTTGGCATAATCCTAGCCTTGCTCCAAGGTTTTGGAAAAGACCTCATCCTTTTGCTCATTCCACCAGGGTGTCTGCATCCCACTTCTGCCCCTCCTGCTCTGCCTGCCTCACAGGATCCTCTCAAAGGACCTTCTTCCTGCACTTGTGGAACTTTCTTCCATCCCACAAAGGGATGCTGAGGGGGACAGAAACTTCCTGTGGATTTGTCCCCAAATCTGTTTCGTGCCTGGCATGACTTCATGGCCTTTGGAGCTGCTGATGTGCTAGAAAATTGTCTGTTCATCTTTGTTGAGCTCCAACACACAGCTCTGGGTCCCCAACGCTGGCTGGAGGACCAGGGTGACAGCAGGGATGTGAGTCTTCAGTTGTCCTTCCCCTCAGTTAATGAGCAGAGGTTGAAAAATCAGTGTCACAAGCCACAGTCAGAGCAAGAGCTGGGCAGAGTCTCCGAACCGAAGCATAGTTTTGGTCTAGAACTCATCTAACAGGGTCTTGCAAAACCTCCAGGATTTCATGGGCTGGACTCGAGCAGAAATGCCACAGGCAGCGCTGCCAACCCCCAGCATTCAAATACCATGAGTCAGCCCCCTCTCTCTCCCCACCTCCCCCCTTCCCCTCCAGCTCTTCCAACTCTCCTTTCCTTTCTGGGTTTGTTGTTTTTTGGGGGTTTTTTTTGAAATGTGAGTTTAAACGTGGTTCATATTTTCCAGGTTCCTCCGGTCCTCTTCTCCCCCACCTTTTAGAAAGGCTGGAAACTTGACTGTTTTTTTGGCTGAAGGGTCTTCTTTCTAAAAGGAAGAGGAGATACAACACTAAATCCCTGGAGTGGGGCCCTATGGGACGTTGTTATGTGAGTTAGGCTAAATTTGGGCGATTTGGCAGCGCATCAGTGTAGCTCCTTATTTAATTGCCTGCAGATCTTGCCTTGTCATTAACACCAGAGGTCAAGGTTCTGGCAGGAGCTCTGTGATTTGTGGATAAGTCTTTAGCTTATAAAAACACCCCTGTCTCTGCCCCCGAGCAAGCCCTCCTTCATTCATCCAGCTGTTACAGCTGTTCTTCCCCATCCTGAGCTCCTCTGGCTGCCTCTGCTCTTCTTTGACCCATGCAATGCCTCTTCTCAAACACACCTTTGGCCACCTACGCCCTCGCTGCAGCAGCAACTTCGCATCCTAAATGCTCATTAAAATCAGTATATTTTGATAAACGTGGACCAGGAAAAGTTGTTTGGTTTTGTTTTTTTTTTTTTTATCTCTGCTGCTTTCAAGGGAAAGGAAGGTTCCTCCGCTGTCTTTCAAGAGGAAGGCAAGCGAGAGGAGGCCAAGGAGCATCCATCAAGTTCTTTGAGTAAAGGAAGAGCACCTATCAGGGTGCAGCACACGTGGGTCTACTGAAGTCCCTTCTAAGCATGAAGGTTCTGTGAAGGTTCTGTGAATCCTGCAACATCTCTCAGCCACATGAAACCCACCACTCTTGCAGCTCAGGGGTCTCCAGCCTACATTTGTACAACAGACTTAAAACCAGCTTCATCCCAGGGTTCTTTTATGGAACTTGATGAGAGAGAGTTGTAACTCCTCATGAAAGACCAAGAAAAATAATGTTCTTGTCATCCTCAGGCCCCCCTGAAGATAGCAGTTTGGGGCTGAGGATTTCCTCCAAACCATGGGTTGCTCCTTAGGACTTCCTCTAAGCCCTATATGAGTCTTCTTACTGGCAGATACTTACTGCCTGCTGACATCACAACAGGAAAATGTTACTCCAAAGGGACAGAACTTCCCTTATTCCTGGATTATTGAAGCCTTGCAACTATTATGGGCTATTGTAGAGGATCCTAGTCCCCGTCCTGCCCTGTGCTGAGAAGCACAGAGTCACAAAATGGTAGGGGTTGGGTCCCCTACCCATGGGTCATTTAGGTCCACCCAGAGCAGGTCCCACAGGAATGTGTCCAGGTGGGGTTTGAATGTCCCCAGAGAAGGAGACTCCACCACCTCTCTGGGCAGCCTCTTCCAGGGCTCTGCCACCCTCACAGGAAAGAAGTTCCTCCTCATGTTGAGATGGAATTTCCCGAGTTCCAGTTTGTGCCCGTTACCCCTTGTCCTGTCACCAGGCACCACAGAGAAGACTCTGTCCCTGTCCTCTTGCCATGCGCCCTTTAGATATTGCTCAGCATTGATGAGGTCCCCTCTCAGTCTTCTCCAGGATGAACAGCCCCAGCTCTCTCAGCCTTTCCTCATCAGAGAGATGCTCCAGGACCCTCATTGTCTTTATACCTTCCACTGAACTCTCTCCAGCACTCTTCCCTGTCCTTCTTGAACTGGGGGGCCCAGAAGTGGACCCAGTGCTCCAGTTGTGGCCTCACCAGGGCAGAGTAGATGTGGAGGATGACCTTCCTCCACCTGCTGGCCACGTTCTTTTAACGCACCCCAGACTCTCAGCAGACTCTGGTGCTGCGAGCAGCACGGCATGCTTGGCTGTCACAAGCCCCCAGGATCTTAAGGACCTACAGAGCCCAGGAGGCTGGTCGGCATTCCTGAGAGGACAGTTTGGTGGGCTGCAGCAGGAGGAGAGCGCTGCCTGGGATGGGTTTGGTGCCCAGCAGAAGGATGGATGGCTACAGACAGGCAGTCTCTGGCACCCCTGTGTGGCCACCTCCACAATCACAGCCTGGAGGGGCAAGCGGAAAAACCAGGGGGGCTCTTCTAAAGGGTCTACAGGGGAGGCCAAACCCTGTCTTATGGAGCCAGCAAGTCCATGAGAAAGTTGGGAGCCCTTTTGCTCTACGAGCAGGGCCAGGAGATCCTCATGGACCTGGGCATCTGAAGTAAAGCATTAAGGAAGGTACCAAGTTTTTGGTTTTCAGGGCCTGGGCCCAGCCAGGGTGGACCTTCTGTGTTGCCTTCCTACATAGGGGGCAGAGGAGCAAGAAAATGAGCTTTTTCATGCTGTATCTACACAGAGATACAAACTGTATCTACACAGAGAGCTAAGGGTGACAGCTTGTCCATTCCCCTCTCCCCCCCCCCCCCCCCCCCCCCCCCCCCCCCCCCCCCCCCCCCCCAAATTACTTCCTTGGTAAAAGAGCTGAGAAATGGAAAATCACCTAAAATGCCACTCCAGTGCTGCCCACGGCATCGGGGAGCACAACCAGGCACTGCAGGTGGGAAGCTCTGCAGAGGGCTGACCCCCCCACTCCTATCCAAGGTCAGGGGGTCCCTGAGACCTTCCAGTCCCCCCCACCCATCACCAGATCCCAGCAGGAGAGAGCATGACGCTGCTCCCATGGACCTGTCTTGGAGGCAGTGTGCTCCATGAAGGAAGGAAGACCTCCTTCCACCCTCCAGCTCATCTTGATGTTTAACTCATCCCTCTCATTTACATTTCCTCCCCGGTCTACTCCCCTGATTTCATTTCCATTCCTAGGAAACTTGGAAAAGGTGGATTTTCCCCAACCCTGCTTTGTGCCCCCTCATTGTGCCTCTCAGGAGAGGTAGGGAAGCACTCAGAGGGGTCAGATCCACCATGAAAAGGTGCAGGGCCCAGATTTCTTGTCTCTGGACAAGTGCTCACCATAGATGGGAACAGGGTTGGTCTTCACAAACATCAGCTGGGTCTTCACAAACACCAGCACAAACTCCTGGGCCATGTGCAGGGACATCATGACCATGTGGTCTGTCCAGCTGGGCCACATGTGGGCAGCCATGGAGCTGTGATGCTCAGGCAGGTGATGGGCAGGAGCAAGAGGAGCCTGTAAGGGCTCTTCTCCAAATGGTGGAGAGTGGACATCATCAAATCACAGAACCACAGAATGGTTCTTTAAGTTGGAAGGGACCTTAAAGATCATCTAGTTCCAATCTGTTGGCCTTGGAGCTCAGATGCATTTGAAGAAAAATTTGTCAGTCAACCCAGTGCCACTTCAGTGCCACCAAATGCTACCCTCAGTGTGGCACCATGGCTGTTGAGGGGGCATCTTGGGCCAAGCAGAGGGGGCTGTGCATCACCCACCCTTGGGCGGCTGATCAGCTGGTGATGACCAAGCTTCATCAGTCATGGGCAGAGGTGAAGTCCTGATCCTAAAATCAAAGGCCCTTGTGCTTTTGAGTTGTAGGGTGAAGGCAGAGGAACCCAGGAGAGACCCAGGAGATTTTCCCAGAGAAGTTGTGGATGTCCCAGCCGTGGAGGGGTTCAAAGCCAGGTTGGATGGGACTTTGAGCAACTTGGTCTGGTGGGAGGTGTCCCTGCCCATGGTAGGGGGTTGGAACTGGATGATCTTTAAGGTCCCTTCCAACCCAAACCATTCCATGATTCCATGATCTCCTGAAATCCTTTCCAGTACCAAGCTGCATCTCTGAGACACAGCCAGCTTCTCCAGCAGGGAGGCCAGCTCAGATTAGACACAGCCCTAGACTTTCTCCTGTGCATGGAAGAACTTCCTGTTGTCCCACCAGACCTTCATACCTGAGTCCAGTTCTCCTCTAGCAGGGACCTATACTTTCAAATTGTCATTACCTGAAATAAGCTGCAGCCCAAATTAACCCTGAAGCACTTTCCCCAATGTAAGTGATGTTCAGGGATGAGGAACAGGTCTCAAGCTGTGCCCATGAAGTCCAAAGACTGAGAGCAGAGAAGATACGGTCGTATACAAATGTGGAGATGGTCTCTGGAGAACAAAATACTCATTACTTCCAGAAGAAAAGAAGACAGCACCCAAAGGAGATCCAGGAGCAAGCTAAACCAAATTTTAAAGTATCTTCTTGCAAAGATGCAGCCGTGGGACTTCCTGCTGCAGGTTGTCTCTGCCTTTTCATCTCCAGCCCCATCTTCAAACCTGGCTTCAGGAAGGCCCTGAGCTATACTCCTGGGGGAAGGGCTGGTTAGAAGAAACCAGAGCTTCTGCATCTTCTTGGGAGCTGTATCCAGTTCCCACCTTTTACTGGGTGGGTCACTTCTTACTGCACTGTTCCTGGCAGCATTTCCCCAAGCAATCTCCATCCCAAAAGGGTTGGGAGATAATATATGTCCCCCATGGTGAGGTCAGAGCTTGCTCTACCATCCTGAACCAGGCTGACACCAGGTCTGGAGTGGGTTTGACCACAGTTGGAGAGATCTCATAAGGATGTCTTCAGCCTCAGGATGCTTTCAGGCATGGGAAACAACTCCCAAACTTCTCTTGGTGGGAGCTCCCAGCTCAGGACCCTGCCTGGGTACTGATATCTCAGTGGTGAACATCTCTGCAGTGACAGGAGCACTCTCAGCAGCTGGCACCTCCAGGCCAGATGACAAATGGCTTTGCCAGGCAACTGGTGGGAAATCCATCCTGCTGTGCATGGTAGCTGGATGGTAGCAGGTGCTGTGGCCTTTTCTGGTGTCCCCTTCTCCATCATCAACCAGTGCTTTTTCCCTGCTGACCATATCCCTCCCCAAAGTAGATCTTCCTGATGGACCTCCAAGCAAGAAACCTTAAAACTTTCCTCTGATCCTGTAGGAACCCTGCCAGGATGGTTTGACACCAAGGTGTCAGAAGGACCCACTTGCTCATCACAGACATGAGGCCCTGTGGTGGGTCCCTGGGGGAAGGGACAACCTCAGGGACAGCTGGGAACATGCCGTGCTTCCTTGTTGGCTCCAAGGCATGAGGGAAAAATACTTCATCTTGTGCAAGAGCCTGGGCAGGGAGGGATGGGTGACCTGAAGGAAGGGCTGCAAGAGCAGAAGATCTCATGGATCTAGTTTGAAAGCAAGGACAAGGCCCTGCAGGTGGCCAGGGAACATGATGACTAATGCAATATGATGAGACAACCTGTCTCAGATGGTCCTTCATTGCAGCTTGTGGGCCATTGGTGGCCTTTTTGTGGCTGGGACAGCAGCATGACAGTTCCCATCCTCCTCCCTGGATGTGGCTGGGTGGAGGAGATGTGGTGGGTGGAGGAGATGTGGTGGGTGGGAGCTGCAGGATGTGAGGGCTGAACTTTAGGAGATTGTGGACATGGTCCTTCACCACAGACCAACCTGCTGAACTCCCATCCCCACCACCCTCAGCATCCCTCCTGCTCTCCTCCCTTTCCATGGGGTGCTCCATAAGGTGGCCAGGCCACCTCTGTGCCACCCCCCATGGTGCTGTAGGGGAAGGTTTGGGAGATGCCTTGCGTGGGGTGAGGTGGGAATGGTCCCCACATGTCCTCCTCACGTGGAGTTGTGGGTGTGCAGGCAGGGAGGCCGGAAAGGACCCCCCCACCCAGGCTCCAGGGACTGGAAGGGGAAGATGGTGGGTGCAGGCAGGGGATTAGGGGGGTGCAGGCAGGGGATTGGGGGTGCAGGCAGGGGATTGGGGG
>BJBW01001027.1:211280-240847 GCA_004320125.1 Scolopax mira | reverse complement strand
TCTAGACACTCTAGAAGCTTCCTGGAGTGCCTGCAGCCAACTGTGTTACTTTTCCAACAGATGTTGGGTTGGTTCAAGTGGCCCATCAGGATAAGAGCCTGTGACTGTGATGCTGGAGTACTCCAGTTGGAGTAAGAAGGCATTGTCAACAGGCTCTGCCTGGCTACGTGGCCTGTAGTAGACTCCTACCACAAGGTTCCCTTTATTGTCCCAACTCCTCCTGTTTGTTTCCCATGCTGCGTGCATTGGTGTAGAGACACTTCAGCCAGTCTGCTGGCTGTGCCCCCTTCTTAGAGGGGCACTTCACTGATTCCCCCAATGTGCTTTGTGCCTACTACTTTTCTGTCTCCTATTGTCTCAGGGGTTCTTGGTCCATCTCAGCAAGACCTTGCCTTTGTTACAGTGTTCACAGCTTGTGTTAGTGCAACAGGTCGGAAGCCCTTGCTATTACAACATCCTACCAGCCCTCATCCTGCCACTTGCCATGGACCCTTCTGATACTGTTGTCATCTGCTTCAAATGAGATGGGTCTCCTTAGGCTTATTTCTACCAGACCTGTGTTTAACACGCTCCCCCTTTGAGCCTAGTTTAAAGCCTGTGTTCTGGACTCTTTGCCTAAAGGACAATGAAGACTAAGATTCTTGACTCTTCTGTGCCTTTCGATTTATCAATGTGTAAGATGGAAGTTTTAAATACTTGAGTTTGTTAAATGCTTTGTTCACAATTAGTAAGTATAAGGAATGGTTTTATTGAGTCAATACAGTAGCATACAAATGTGACTTTATTTTTAAGATGTCAAGTGTCATCTGAAATTTTTTGCTGACAAGATTTCTTGAACTGTTTTAACTTCCCTGAGACAGTGGTCAGTATAATTTAGAGAGATGCACACCATTTGGCAGGGAAGATATAGACCATAAAGAATTTCTTATTCATGGAAAAGACTTTTCTGTGTATGTCACTATGAAAGTTTTGTGATGCTTGCTCTGTTTATCAACTGCCAAACCCTTTGCTGTTGCTGTACAATGTTATAACATCTAAATATCTTCACACATCCTTGTGTTAGACCTTAATGACAATGTGGTTACAGCTCTGTCTTGGTTTCAGCTGGGATAGAGTTAGTTTTCTTTCTAGTGGTTGCTGTGTTTTTAGATTTGGTATGAAAGGAATGTCAGTAATGCGTATTGGTTTAGTTGTTGCTAGTTGAGGATTTTATACTAGTTTATACTAGTTGTTTATACTAGTTAAGGATTTTCTCAGCTTCCTGTAGAAGCTGAGAAGGAGCATAGATGGAACAATAGAATATTCCATACCATACATGCTTACTCGGTGTATAATGGGAATTGGCTGGGGGCAGGAATCTGTGATGACTGCTCAGGTTGGGCTGGGCAACTGATCACTGGATGGTGAGAGTGATTTGTTCTGTATATATTTTTCCCTATTATTTTCTTTTTCTGTTATTGTTATATTAAACTGCCTTTCTCTCAACCCATGAAAGTGGCTTTTTCTCTTTTCCCTTCTTTTTCTCCCCTCTTCCCCTGCAGAAGGGCAGGGAGAGGGGAATGTGTGAGTGGCTGCGTGGTCCTAGTCACTGGCTGGGGTTAAACCACAATGAGCTCTAATGCTGAGCTGCTAACAAGATGGGGCTGGTGTGCTTTGTGCTTCTGGTGTATGTTCTGGCCTTTACCACTGAAATTGTATAGGATTGGGTTGATTTAGATTACGCCTTTTTTGTAAAATAAATCAATGCTGTATCAGCAACGAGCCTGCTTCCTGACATGGCTATGCAATGACTAGGCCTTTCATGAAGTTTAGGAGTAGAGAAAAGGAGAGCAGGGATTATTTTGATTTTATGATGTGATCGGCTTAGCATGTAGATTACCATCACAGCTAAGCTCTGATAAAAGCCAGTGACTGAGCTGGTAACACAGTGATCTTAAAGAAGGGCCTGGTGGATGATGTGGATCCTCACCTGGCTCTTAGCTCTCTGTGCAACAAATATCCAGCGCTATTGCTTCAGATTTTCAGTTTGCTTTTCTCTTACTAGAGTAAAATAATGTTCAGGGTCCAGGTTTGACCTAGATACTTCTCACAGTTGGTGGCTGGCCTTTTGTGAATGACCACTGAAAATCTAATTTAACTTCTACTGTGTCTTTGTGCCTTCAGTATTGATGATGCTCCCTGTCTGTTCTTCTCAGGAGGTGGTCTTTACCAATTATTTAAAGAAGAACTTGTTTTTCAGATGCTTCATCTCATGTTCTACTTGGTTATATCTAGGTATACGTGTTGACTTCATTGTAAATGAGAAGTCAGGTCTTTTAGCACAGCCACAGGGCAACAGTTTTATGGGTTTTCTGCTAACTATAGAAGCGTGCCACATACAGTTCAGTTTCTCAAATAGCTTCCCTGTTAAGGAGTACAGTTCTTAAAGCATGTGTTGAAAAAGTTGCAATGTGTATGTGATTATTTTCTTTTTTTTGTTGCTTTCTAGAGCTATAAAGTTTGGTTTATGATAGTGTAAAGAGAAATTTGTTCTTTGTATCCTTAAATGTGCTGAAATGTATGTGGCAATTTGCAAAGGGCTTTTGTAGCTGTGAAGTATGTGATCAAGCTTAGCTGTTTCTTGGCTGGGATTTGCTTAGCTCTGAGTTGAATACAATATGTGTGATGCTAGATAAAACTGTCATTCCTTAAGTTAGGTTTATCAGTGACACTGTCTGGGGGAGCATGATGGTGACTCTAGAGGCTCTCTAGAGGCTGCTGCACAGTCTTAGTTTAAATGAAAACAAAATGTTTCTTATGGCCTTATTTTAGTATATTAAACCATTTTCTACAGTGACCTAAAAAGTAAGAAATCAAAATGGATGGGATTGAGAACTTAAACACCCACACAAAGTAAAACAAAACCCTATGGCATCATTGTGCAAAGTGACTCATTCAAAGGCTGAAGACAAGCCCCTTGTGGTTGAGTCTCCTTTAAAAATATTGTAGAAGCTTGAAAGGCTTCTTCTGCTATATAAGGAGGTGTATGAAACCTCTGTGAGTTGTAGCTTGTGGTACGAGCTAGGCCTTCTATGGCTCTTTCTGAAATGTCTTCACTACATTTTGATCCTATAACTTGTTCAGAGTTATATATTTGGTGGAGAAAAAAAATCTAGGTGTCACTCTAAAACTGGCAGGTATTTTTGTATGTAGTTTACTGTGACAGGTACTAAATAGCTCCTTAAGTTGAGATCTTTTAAAAGCACCTTTTTTGTTACTTGTCACTTCATTCTAGAAGACTGAATGGAAAAGCCATGAGGCATGCTTTTACACAGACTGTGATGAATTCATGAAGACTTGATAAGAATTAGTTCTTAGTGTTCATTTGTAAAGCCTCAAAACTAACCTTCATGGTTCCTTTTCAGTACTTCTGAACTAGTTGGAAATTTATGAAGAGTGTATTCAAGGTTGTTGTGAACTGATGCACATAGTCTCTACCTCCATCTGGATTAAAAAAATCATGACCAGATAATCCAATAGAGAACATAATCTTGTTTATAGCTCTGACCTTACATCACAGGAAATGCATGTCTTCAAGTGACCACCAGTACACAAATAACATATATGGGTAAAGGAGACTAAGACAACATTTGCAGCATTCACAAAATTGGAAATGACAAACTGGGATATCTTTTTTTTAAACAGATTTGCAGACTGAGGTAGAGGAAGAAATTATAGAAAAATATCATCCCAGAAGCAGGGACAAAAGCCCTGGCCACGCAGGAAGGGTAAATGCAGATGCTGGCAGCAAGGGGCAGCATCACTGCACCTTCCAAGGCAGCTGAAAAAGAAGCTGCTTGTGACTATCAGAGGTGGAGGTGCTTTTCCTGCACTTCAGCAAAGTGGGCATGCGGGAAGCAAGTGGAGCTTGGCTTAATGGGAAACCTCTCATCTGCTGTCCTGAAAGGAAAAAGGAAGGCAAAGATGTTAAGTAGTGTTTCTTCATGGCTGGGGCTTCACAAAGAAAGTCATGCCTGGAGCAGTTGTAGTTTAGGCATAGAATGATAGCACCTGGTGTAAATGGTTAGAAATCCCTGTTAAATCTCAGTCTATGATCTATCAGCTTCTGCCCGTCTTTACTTAATGCTGCCCTGGTACAGTGCAAACCGAGATCGCTGCCCTGGTACTCTTTGTTCTGTTATTGACTTGGCTCAGCTAGGGATATTTTATTGACTCTGAAGCTGTTACTTTGAAGGATTTCTGTTATGTCTCAGTTTTGTTTCCAATTAATAGTGAATTTTCAGTTAGAGGATTTTCTAATAAGCACAAATTTTACACTGGAGATGCAATTTCTCTGCCAAGGTAAAGGTTGTGTTACAGGAGCTTTGTCAGACATTATTTTGGCAAGGACTGGCTGTTTTAATTGTTAGTCATCTTTTTTGGTGAATTTTATATCCAGCATATCTGTAGTCAGTCCAAGGCCCTGGCAGGTAAAAGACATTCATGAACTTACTTAATGTGAGCTTGGTATCTAAACAGAAAGGAACTGATGATGTTCTCAATTATTCCACCTCTAAGTTCAGCTAGTTGTTCAGATTACTAATAATTTATTTACCATTTTATGCCTAAAGTGGTGTGTGCTCATGAGGCATGTGCATGTACATCTGTCTGTCATGTGAATAAACGTATCTGTTCCAGGAGCTCTGGTGTATTAGGTCATGATTGGATTTACTAGGTGGAATGAAAATAAAGCATCAGATTCTTTCAGGGAAGCTGGAGTCTCATCTCAAATCAGTGATGTACTAGGTTCTGGGAAAGCTTTGGAGGTAGATTGGTAGTTTGTAAATGAAGAAAGGTTAGAAGGATGTTTCCCTCTGCCACTGATGTTTGTCTTAAGGTAATGACTTTTAGAGTGCATTGAAATTGGGAGTTAACAAGAAAACAGTTCAATCCAGGAACCTTGAGCGTAGCTCATGTTGTACAGTTAAGGAAAATTAAAGTGTAAAGGATAGTCTCAAAGACTCTGACACTGCCCTGCATGTGGGACTTCTTTCAGTTTACAGAGCACATGGATATAGGTGTTTTGGGAGAGTCGGTTTTCTAAAATGAAATATTCTTACTTTTTCTTCCTAGGGTCACATGATTCTTTCAGCTACTGGGTTGATGAAAAATCACCAGTGGGACCAGACCAAGCCACAGCCATCAAACGTTTGGCCAGAATTTCTTTGGTTAAAAAGATAATGAAGAAATGGTCAGTAACTCAAAATCTGACTTTCAAAGAGCAGTTGGAAGGTGGCATCCGCTACTTTGATCTTCGTGTATCTTCCAAACCTGGGGAAATAGGACATGAGATTTATTTCATACATGGCTTGTTTGGCATCAAAGTATGGGATGGGCTGAAAGAGATCAACACCTTTCTTGAGCAGCACCCAAAGGAAGTAGTCTTCTTGGATTTCAATCATTTCTATGCTATGGATGACAGCCATCACTTCTTCTTGATCGACAGGATCCACTCAGCATTTGGATCCAAGCTTTGTTCCGTTGAATGTGTAGAGTATGTGACGTTGCAATACATGTGGGAGAGGAAACACCAGGTAGGTAGAGGATGTATAATGTTTTACAAACCTAAAATGTTAAAATTTAAATAGAGAGCCTGGGTGGCTTCCACTTGAAGGTATTGGCCAAGGACACTGCTAACAGCAATTTAAAGCCCACTAGGGCCTCTTTTATGTAGTGTGTGTTTTTCCCTCTGTTTATTTGTTGTGGCTAGACTGCATCCTGTTCCCAAGCATGTTCCTTAAATAATTAAATGATAGTATCCTTGGAGCTTTGTGCTTCTTACAAATGGATTTCTCTTCTGGAAGAGTGTGTTGTGCTGACTTGTGTTGGTTAGGATTGAGTAAACTTGTCTTTTTGGCTAGTGTGAAGCATATAAGCTTTAATGTGACAAAGGCATGGTACAGAATTTCTTAGCTGCTTTGCAGGTATCCAAATCTGTTGTGTCAAGATTAAATACCTCTTCTCTGTGGTAACTGCTCCCATGCATACACACAGAGAAAGGGGCTTCAGAAACAGCATGTAATTCTTAAACTGTAAAATGTGTGGGACTTTGAGGAATTCCTGTGAACTGATGCTGTCGGTGCTAGGGTCCAAAATGAATAATTTGTAAGTTTAGGTGTTAATAAAAAGTCCTGCATCTTTGTGCTGTCCTCTTATAGAGAACTGCCTTACAAAACAAAATGTTGATGCTTGAATTAGAGAAGACTTTGCTGACAGCAAGACTGACTATAGTATCTCATGCAGTAAGTGTGAGTGGAATGCTGTTATGCCAGTCAGCCTGGTAGTCTTTAGCCACTTAAGAGTTATGCAGAAGATGGCAAGACTGCTAAAATCCTTAACTTCAAGTACAGATGTATTATTCTGTGACAGTGCTTTGAAATGCTTTTAAACTGAAGTCTCTGAATTTCTCATTTGAAGTCTCATTTCAGTATACTCCTGGCAACTTTTTCATTTTAAAGGCTGACCCTGAAAGCATCTCATTTGTTGGCAATAGTGCACCAAACTTACTGACACTTATGACTTAACAGCTTCTTTTTGTTTAGCTCTTCTTTTTCCACTGCTATGCCAGCTGTAGCAGTATTGTTTAAGCATAAACCAATGTAACACCCTGCTTCAGTGTAAAGTAACATGGCTGTGAATTTTTGTTTACTTTTATCCTTATTTGTTCTTTTTAGGTTCTTATATTCTACCACTACCCTTTATATCAGGAATACTCCTTCCTGTGGCCAGGGAATAAAATGCCAGCACCATGGGCTAATACTACCAATGTGCACAAACTCTTACAGTTCCTGGAGACCACTCTTGAGGAACGAAGTCGATATGGGACTTTTCATGTTTCTCAAGCAATTCTCACACCTCAAGTGAAAACTATTGCACGGCATCTAATTCGTGGTCTGAAGAACACACTTGTTCATAGGTAAGGACTTTTCTTTATTTCTTATCTTCTTACTTACTGTGTTTCATTTTGAAAGAGGCACAGAGTAAGCAAGGAACTGACATGTTTGCTAAAGACTTAAGCCTTGCTGAAAACATGCTATTTTGCTTCATTACTACTGGTCATGTGAGATCTGCAGTCATTAAACAGACTTGTCTAAAATCACTAGAGTATCTATGTGAAGTATATAAGTGTGTATAGGGTATAACGAGGTATCTATGCAAGTGTGTTTTCCCTCATAATCAGAGCTCTTTCCAAATGTGTTATTTCATAAAGCATGGGATGAAACTGTTGGTTCAAAACAATTTCAAATTGTGTGAACATGAATTTAGGGAAGGGGGGGGGGAAAAAGCTTGTGCCACAGAGGAAAATTGCATATTCAGTTTTGCATTTGTTTATACAAATATCTTGTAATTTCAGTAATGGGCAAGGAAGTATGACAACAGGCAGTATTTTATTTTGGATTTTTTTTACCAGAAATTAAATTAACAATTTTACTTTTTTAATACCACTGACTGTTGTTACAATTAACTTGCCCACAAGTAAGATCATTAAAAGAGGGTTTTGCTTTGAGTAGCACAGAGTGACAGTGATTTTTTTTCACAGTGTTAACAGCATGACCAAGATAGGTGCCATGTGACTTTATGTCATTATCACCTTGTAGCCTGTTTGCTAAAAGTTTGCCACTCTAACAGCCCTGGTGGGATCTGGTCTCTTGTCTCACCGTTTAATCCCTGTTTTGTATCACTAACAGCTAATCTTGGAAAAATGATACTAAATTCTAAATTACACTTGTATAGGTGGTCACAACTGGTCTAATTTGATCAGCAACTAAAACTTAAGCAGTGAGATAAACATGCATCTTCAGCAGCTGGTTCATTTTCCCCTTAGGAGAATCATTGGTCCCTTTAGAAGCAATTACAGTATTATTATTTTTAAGTTGAAGTCAATGTAATCAAGTTTCTTAAACTTCCTTTCTAAAAGAGCAAGTGTTGTGCTTTTGCAGTCACAAAGGTTGTTGATGAAAGTAAGGAAATTCCAGGTGAAGTATAAATCATGCAGTTTTGTCTCCTTCCTGTTTACAGATGTTAATCTGGCAGAAGGTATTTAAATCCAAATGGTGTTTGCTGCAGTATATTGTCTCCACTCTGGCTTGTGGCTTTGCCCAGCCTGCACAGTCATCAACAGACACTAGATGGTGCTCCAGTGCTTTGGCATTTGCTTTCATAAGTTGCACAAGTGTAAATAAGGATGCTTGTTGAGGATACTTAACATCATGGATGATGGATGTAACTAATATCTGCATACTGTATATTAAGAGTATTGTTGTATTATGATTAAAGGAAAGAGTGTACTGAATTTCTGTTTTAGAACTAGTAAAGAGTCATGCAGTTTCATGGAATGGGTGAGCATAAGTGACTTATGGCACATATCTGAGCTGTAAGCCATTGGTAGGCTGGAAGCCTGTCTTCACTCCATCCCTTTCCCTGGGCCCCGTCATTACCGCTGGTTCAAAAGTAAACTGGAAATTTGAAATAGAGGCAGCTGTTTGCTAAAGCATTATTGCTCATATGCATTTATACATGCTAGCTGATTTGTATGTGTAAATGTGTCTTTGCAGTTCTGTGTAGATGTCTGCCTTCTCATATGGAAACTTTTGCCCTGAATATGAATATTTAAGTGTTATTGAAGTCTTGCTAAAGGAGAAATGTGCAACTTTCATACTTAGCTGGCTAAAGTCTGGTGTGTCCATTGATGGAAACAGTAATTATGCCTCCACTCAAGTTTTCTCTTCTCTTGGTTCTTGACAATATCTTCTCTTTTCTGAAGCAAGAGCTGTGGGGTGTTTCTAGGGGTTTTGTTTTTTCTTCTCCATCCTGTTAGCTAATTTGCCTACTGTCCTCTCATATAATTTTGTATGCATATTTTGGCACTAACCTGTCTTTATGCTGTAAACCCTGTGGTTTGCATGTTCAAGTGCAAAAGAGCTTGTGCAGACTCCTGATTTGTACTCTGTCCAAGAAATTATTTGAAATTTTTCCCTATGGTAGAATTTCTAAATCCATTTAACTTAATTCCTAGAAACATCACCTCTCCTCTCCTTTCTCTGATTAATGATGTATGGTGTGATGTTCAACCCCTATGGACCTGAGGGCTTGATTCTTGGGTTGGTTTCCTTGATCCTGTTGCTCTGGGTGGGTTTGGAGGCTGAAAAGAGTTTAGTAGAAATGCAGTGTGCTGCCCCAGCAACTTCTTACTGCCCACCATAAGGTGAAGGTGGGCAGGAGAACATCTGAGGCTTTGCCTTGTGCTACACTCACGTCTGCTGTGAAGATAAGCTTTCAGTTCAATGTGTCCTTGGGCAAAACCAAACCATTGTAGTGCAGTGTTAAATCCTGAAGCTCAGTCTGCTCAGTGAAAACAGAGCTCACAAATGTTTTGTGTGTGTGGTAGTTCGGATTAATGATTGACCAATATTTGTTTGATAGCTGACTGCATGCTATGTTATGCACTTTTCTCATCAAGCTAGTTGCATTTTGGGTGCTAGATAGGACCTGATCACAAATGTGAAATAACATCATTTGCAAGCAGCAAATGATATATTTGAAGTAGAGTATGTATGTAGAAGAGTCTCTTAAAATATCTAACTTTCTTTATTTCACTTTCTTTAGGAACCTGCCCATGATTTTAAATTGGGTGAAAGCACAGAAACCAGGTGTTATGGGTGTTAACATTATTACATCAGACTTTGTGGAGCTGGTTGACTTTGCTGCTACAGTTATTGCATTAAATGACCACCTTTTAGAAGAGGATGAATCTGCAACTAAATCCTGATTGCTGGGTCCCACTTGTGCTCCTCAGTGGACACTTTTGAACTATGCTAAATGTTTTATTTAAGTGAAACCTATTGTAATATCTGTTTATTTAAAGTTTTGTAGAGTAAATGTGGTTAAACAGCACATACAGGCAGGTTCCTTCTCCCAGTGATGTATGTATCTGAGAGAAACACAATATCCTGTCTGAGTACTGCTGTGTCTGTCCATGGCTATGTGTTTGATTAAGTTATGCACACATCTGCTGCAGTCCAGCATGGTGTCTGCCTGCTCAAAAGAGGCTGGCCTCTGAAGCAGATGTACCTGATTATGCTCAGTGTCTTCCTGGTGACTGGCCTCACCATCCCCTTGTGTGCCCATCCTGCTTATTTCTCACCACCAGGACTCAAACCAAGGATTGCTGCTGATCCCTTAGCAGCAGTGTGACCAGGGTGACCAAGATGGTATTGTTCATGAGCTACCTCAGGTGTAGCTGGGCTCAGCTGGAGGCTGCTGCTGTATTCATTACACTGTTTGAGATACTACTTCTGACTTACTTGAAGAAAGAACATTGTCATTGTTCAGGGGAAGCTTTTACACTGGTGAAGATCCCAACTGTCCTTTGGGCCTGAGAGGTTATGTCTTGGCACCCTCTGCGTCTTTGGACTCCAAACTCTTCTTCTGGACCTCTTCATTTTCTTTTAATACATCTATTGCAACTGTGTTTAATTGTGTCCCTTCTGGCATTTATTTGGAGAATATTTCAATCTTCAAATTATTAGGATCGTAACTTACAAGTCTGAATTCCTGTTGTGAGACATTTGAGAAATCGCAGGGTAACCTTTCTCTTTTGCTTTTTGGTCGTTTGTTTTTTTCCATCCTTTGAGCTTTCCTTGGGAAAGTCTATCATGGAGACAGCCTTTCTCTGGAAGGAGGTGGGCTAAGTGGGAGTTTGCTTGGTATTCAAAGAACTGGAGCTGACAAGGATTGCTCAAAATCCAAATATTGACTCTGATTTGCAGTGTGTTGTGATTGTTGTCAGAGAGTCAGAGTGATGGGTGAGAATTTTCTCCAGCCTGTACCCACTCATGATAAAGTAAGCAATAATCACAAACATGGACAGGTGTCAGTGCTGTTTCTTTCTGTAGTCATACTGTTTTGTGTTGATTTGCAAAAAGTGACCATGTATGCTTGAGCCAATGCAGTCACATGTTGGTACAAATCAGCACTTTACTGACTAGCTGATATCAGTCTTGAAGTTTAATTTTTTTTTGGTTAAAAAAAAACCACAATGAAACACAAAATTTGACTAATTAGCAGATACTTCCCTGCTCAGTCATCTTTCTATAAAGCAACTTGGTGCACTAATTACTTGGTGATCATGAATTTGTATTAATCTCTAACCTATTTATAATAGAATGGGTTGTGTTTATAGCCGTTTTATTCAACAGAAAATTGAATTTCCAGATTTATTTATTTTTTATTGTATGCTGTGTCTGACATCACTATCTGACAGTGATAACCCAAAACTTCTTTGCTTGTCACAAACTGTGAACTCAGGACAAGTTTATCTAAAGATTTGTAAACCTTCCTCATAAACCTTGGCCAAGTTCTGAGCAGACAGTAAGCTGATTTATCTCTTTGTTGCATGGTTTTAGAGTTCCTCAAATTTTTTTTAACTGAATCCTTTTTCTAAGGGAGTTGGAGGGGTGTCTGTCTCTTAAGCTGTCTTTCTCCTTTCCTCTTTTGTTTTGGTTATGGGGGACAAATCATGAAAATCAGGTTTTGGGAACTAAAGCTAAAATTTCTACTTTAAAACTTCCTTTGAAAACCTCAGCAGAAGGTTTTTATTTTTGGTATTTTTTTCTTGTTGATGAAACTGTTGGAACCTGTTGTGAACAACAGTATTTTGGAAAAGTTTCTTAAAATACCTAGGTTTTCCTTAGCTGAATTTTATGTTAACCTCTTCTCTCGTGACTCCAACTGAAACTTCATGATAGTGTTAATTGTATGGGTTTGGTTTCAGTGCTCTTTTAGCTGCAAATTGTCTTAGAGCTCAGAACTTGGAAAAACTTGTTTTGAATGCTGATGAGGGTAAAATAGTGTTTGCAAGTTTTCCTGCAGAGCTGGAGGACAAGGTGAGAAGGTACAGCAAGTATGATGTTTGTGTTAGACCCTTAATATATTGTACTGTATATATCTACCTCAAAAGATATTTATCCGGCTTAATCAATACTTGTGTGTGCACAATAATGACTGTGGTATTAGTCCTTTGTTGTGTTCATTTGAATAGAATGTGATAGTTGTAACTCAGGGCTTTGGTTAGATATTTTTAACTACAAACTCAAAAGTTTCTCTTAGCACGTTGGCTGTTAGCTCTTGCCTCTTGAAATAGGATAATGGCATGCTAGGTGTTAAGAGTGTTAGCAGAGGGAAAATAAATGGAAAATAGCTTTAGGAGTAATGAAGTGAGGAGGAGAAAAAAAATCTGTAAGTTTGGCCTGTCTAAAGACTTGTGTATCATTTCAGAGCAGTGCTTGATGTTATGCCTCTGTGAGAAACCTGAAGGTCTCACTATTGAATTGGGGAATTGGCAGATACAGTTGGCTGCAACAGGGTATCTCTCCTGTGAATAACTCTGAGCAAAATTAATGCTGATATTTAGAATGGGGTTTAGGGTAGTCCTAAACCATCCTAAGCAATATGAACTATCTTCCTTCTGCTACGCATAGTCCATGACAAAACTACCTGTACAATAGGTTTATCTATCTGGCATGGCACCAGAACATATCCAGACTTCCTCACATTCTGCAAAACGGGACTCATCTAGACTTGGACTTTGGGCCACAGACTTTATTTTCTGGCATTATAAAAATAAAAAGGTGAGCTGGGCAGGAAAGGAGGATCAAGGAAGTAGGTCAGAAATTTGCATGCAGTGCCCATGTTGAAGGTGTGGTAGTGTTTAGCCAGGTTTCAGGCAACAGTGGAGCAGGTCTGGCAGGTGAGTGACAGTGGCTGCAGCCCCTGCTGAGAAACTCATCTGTGAGTCTGCCCTCTGAGTGGGCTGCAGCTGAATGGAGTATAGAGCAACTAACAACCTGCAAAGTCAGGTATGTCTGAGCTTCGGGAACTCAGACTGGTATGAATGCAGGAGAAGGCAAGGGTTCCTTGCTGTTGATGCAGACCTGCATCTGTTGAATACAGATAGTGATTGTCCTGCTTGTATCTTCCCAAAGCAGTAGGGTTCCCTTCCAAACAGGGAAGATAGAAAACTATCCCAGAAAAATTGTTCTCAGGACTTTTACCTGCTCTGTAGGTGCTAGGAGAAGAGAAGCTAGGAAACTAGTAGCTGCTTGAGGCAAAATACTGACTTTCATGTCACTTACATGTTCTTGAATAATTGCTTGCATGGTTTATTACAAATTCAGGTTACTTATACCTTGTTTTCTGAATTGTTTCTCTTCCTAATGTGCAGTCACTGAATCCTAAGCACACTGGTGATATGCCTGTTCTCCTGGCACTGATCATTGCCATGTGCAGTTCAAGGGCATACCTGAGGCATGGGAGACCTCTGTATGTATTCCTGATGGGAAGCAGCAGGGACAATATTGCTAGGAAGCATATATGAGGTTTTTAGCATCTTATTGTTCGCTTGTATTTGAAAACAAAGGAGTTGTTACGAGATTTTCAAACTATCAATCTCTCCATTCCTTATTTGGGAACTACTGTCTTAATATATTTAACTGCAGAGGTGGGAGTCATAATGTTGGTTGTTGTGAACAAAAGACAGATTCCTTCTGTCCCCCTTTATCTCAAGAACTGAAGGAATGCCAACTTGCATGTTTGCTGTGCTGGAGAGGATGCCACTGGAGGCAGCTCTGTCAAGGAAGTTTCAGGGGTGCTTTGATTAGTGAGAGAGGGAGACCAGGAGTCTCCACAGCAGAAATGCTGACTGCAAAAAGAGCCCTTTTCTGCTAAATAAGTTATCTGGAGAAGAAAGGAACAACTGGGGGAAATGGTATCTTTGCTCCTAACACATGCTGTCTTCTACTGTGTTGGTACTGAGTTATTATGTTGCTGTTTAGAAAGCACTTCTGCTGTAAAGCTGAAGGAGCACTCTTGAGCAGGGATTTTTGCTCAAACAATAGGGCATCTGCCAGGATGCCTTGGAAGTACTTATTTTGTGTACTTTCCTCAGGTGTCAGAGTTCACTTTTTCTATCATCTAACAGACCAGGGTTTAGGACTTTTAGAGATAGAGGACATAGTCATTTTGATTTAAAATTGGATTGCCCATAGAAGTCTGACAGAGCATATGTACTTGAGGTTTACTTGAATATATGATATTTAATAAAGAGTCCATATGCACTTTTAATAAGACTTTCAGCTAGTCTTATGCATATTGTTACCAAGTATTATAAGTGAAATCATTGGTCAAAGGACCACTGTCTGCGACAAAAATGCAAGCAAATTTTCACTGGTTGGTTGAGCATAGAGAGATTATCTAATGTGAAGAACAGAACTAATCTAAAACTGCTTTCAAAATTCATACCAGGTCAAGGTGTAGTTCAGCAGTAGAAAAGCTGTAGTGTTTTGTGTGTGTTTTTTTTTTTCTTTTCTGGATGTCTGATAAATTCTTATTCCAACTTTGTTTTTTGACTCAACAGATAGGTAGAAGTGCCAGAGCATATGTGAAGAGCAAATTTTATACTAGGGATATATATGTTGGGCTTAATCATACCTTCCAATGATAATCCTATTAGCTGTTTGGTTTAGGTTGTTAATTCAGTCTCTATTTCATAAGAAAACAATCAGTCCTACTGGTTCAATATATCTCTCTGTTTGAAGAAGTCTGTGTACTTCTAGAAGCATATTTATTTCTCTACAAGTCTTACCAAGTAAACAAGCTTTAGCTTTTAATTGTAGGGACTGGAATAGGAATGTCAGCTTTAGAACTGTTTGCTGAATCTAATTACATTTTATATTCCTGAATATTTGTGGTTTGTGGTGTTCATTGAAACAGTACTTCTCTTACCCTTTGTTAGACCTGTGATAATTTCCTCTGTATCTCACTTAAATTAAACTGCATTGTGTTCTGAATTGTAAAAAAGTATTGATCAGTACATTCTATATAAAAATAGTTTTGATGGTTCTTTGATTTTGCTCAATGTCAAATTTATTTTGAAGTTGGATTTTTTATTTGTACTATTTATACTTTCTTTGGAACTGGGCAGAGGGAACCAGGTGAAGAGTTACCTTTTCCCCATTTTTTTGTGCAGCTTCTCTTCTTTCTCTTGGCAGCTTGTGCTTTACCCACACTTTACCCACACTGTTCAGTTTTGTAAAACCAGGATGCCTCATTTGAACTGCAGATAAACTTATGGTTAACATCTGTTTCTTTGTTTTACTCTGCATCTATATCACTGGGGTTTTTAATCCTGAAATAAAAGTACAACTTGAGCTAATCATCCTTATTGCATGTTCTGTAATGATGAAATGTATCTGTTTTGATAAACAAAGATTACATTGCGAGTCTGGCATCAGCTGAGCTCAGTTACTTTTCTGATGCAGAATGGTGTCATCAGGGTTTGGGTCTTTTTTTTTTGAGGTCCCACATTTTGCTGCACTTGTGTACCCTGGGTAGTCAAGTGTGGACAATGTGTTTATTTAGAAGACATGCTGAGGACTTCTCTGTGGCAGTAATAGTGCAAAGCAATTAGAAAACTTGGTATGCTTGCAGTTGCATGCATGCACAGTTGCACACTGGGGCTAAAGCATGCTAATGCATGGATCCAGTTGTATCTTGAAAGGCAAGTACAATTTTTGTGCTGCCTTTACTGCTGTAGTACAAGTGATAAAGCTCCATGGTAATGCTTGATCAGGCAAACCTTGTGTTTTCAGACACTGGTAACTGATGACAGCTGTGTCTGTAGGTTGGTGAGGATTTTTTTTAAATCCTAAAGGTAGAGCTGGAAGTTCAGATTCTAATCACTGGTATCCCTTCCTGTTGCCTCAGACCTTGAGGTAAGTGTTTACAAGCCAGACTAAATTAAATGACTTGTGTACATAGCTAGCCGATGGTTTCAGTAACTTGTCCAAAATACGCTATAGGCAGGCAGTGTGCCTCTAGTTTTTACAGAATCTATATTTAGGCAGCATAAGTCTAATGTGAATAACATAAGATGCCAGTGTGTAAAAAAAAAAAAAAGTTGATGGATAAATAGCTTGCAGTAGCAGTATTAATCTTTTTTTTTTTTCAGCTATTGTCTCCCCAGGTTAGGAATCGCATACCTTAGAGGGGATTCAGTTGGAAGAGCGAGCATGGTTTCATCATAGTGCTTCTCTAGGGGGTTTAATAGATTATCTTTTTTTTTCAGTCTTTGTGCTTTTCAGCAATGCTGCACAAGGGCACATGTGCATATACATATATATGCACAAAGTAGATGCCCATATATGAAGTGTATAATGAGACTGTGAAAAAAAACCCCCACATGTTCTGTGGCAAACTTATGCGTGCCCTTTATACTGAGTTTCGCTGTTGTCACAAACCTGTGATTAACTGTTCAAACAGAACCATTCCTGAATTGCATGTGGCTTCATATTTGCCTTGCAGGAGATAGTACTGAACCTGCATGCAGATTTTTAGCAATGGAGGACGAACTCTTCTGTGCTGTCTGAAGGAAAGCCAGCTTGAAAACGCGGTGGCTGCTTCCAGCTGCTCTTGTTCCATGTGTAGCTGGAAGGTGAGCAAAAGGCTGGCAGACTCTGGAGCTGAGTAATGGTGAGGTCACAGATTCTTCTCATCAGTTAGGTGATGCACCAGCCATTTCCCTTAGACTAGAAAAGCATTTCACCCAAAAGCCTTTCTCCAATTTAAATGTAGTAAGCAAGAACAGTTTGTCAAGTTCTTAGGTGAGCAAATGCTGGAAAAAGAAATTGATTTTTGAACTGCTGGTTAATTAGTCCAGCTGTTGTTCTCGGGGATACAGAGTTTGATTCTTGTTTCTCTTCTACTCAGCTGGTAGCAGTGCCACTGCCTGAACTCGAGACAAAGCGGAGTCATCTGAAGACAGTGAGAGTGACCAGGATCATTAATGGGTAACTTGCTGTATGGATAAGCTGTTAAGATGATTGTGCTTAAAATCAACTTTCCCTCAGTTTAAAGACTTGCTTTAAATTAAAAGCAATGGTTAAAGTAGGAAATGGTTGGCTGTTTTTCCTGTCGTCTTGTATATCTCATCTTCAGTAGAAATTAATATACCTTGGTGGAAGCCTTGTAGGATGATACATCTGCTAGGGAACCTGAGCTGTGCAGATTCAGTAATCTGCAAGTTCAACAAATTTGGCCCCACTGAGTAGGTACTGGTCCTTTCAGCAACCAGTGAGAATGTGTGCCTGTGGCAGAACTGTTTACATGGCCAAATTTGTGAATTAAAAAGTTTTCAGCATAATTACCTATGGCCTGAAATTCCATATTGTGAATTAGGTAGCACCTCAGAGAGTTGAATGCTTCTCTTGCTGGTTTTGTGATTATTATTATTATTTGTTTTCAGTAGTTTTTATTAAAAAATGGCTTTGTTGCAAGATACCATTGCTTAGCCTGGTTTCTAATTTAGAAGCAGAATTGGTACAGGGGTGATTTTGTGCTCCCATATCTGTAGTGAGCAGTTACTTGGTGGAAGAAAGGAAGGACCTGGTGGTACCTTAAGCACTAGAGCATCAAGGTAGCTAGCCTATGGTTGCATAAAATGGAAACTATATGACACCGTATTGGTGCAGACTGTCCCTTTATAATTGAGGCAGACACCTTAGCTGCTGGATGAACCTTTGAAAGATTTCTTTCTGGTGTCTCGGGAAATGCTGAGCAACAAATGAGTTGGTCTTTCTCCAAAGACTTGCGGGTTTCACTGAAATGGCCTAAACTGACCTTGACGGGTGTGTGCAAAGCCCAGATGGTATCTTCTGCTGGGTATCTCAAATCTGGTTTTGAAAGGGTAATTTCTGTGTTTGATCAGAGCTGTAGATGCCTTTGGCATTTCACCTCAGTTAATCATGAGGAAGTTTTGATGCTGTTTGTGGCAAATACTGTTTGGGTTGCTCAGCAGAGAGGCAGACAAACAGCAGGCTGAGCCATGTCCTCCCAGCCCTTCACTTTGTACTGCAAACAGGCTTTGGCACTTCAGATGTTTTTGTAACTTTAAGACCAATTCCTCTCGGGTTGAAAATCTGGGAATGTAAAGTACAGAAGCAATTGAGAGCAGAGTTTTTTCTATCGTGTTGCCTCTTGCAAATAGGCTTTAAGAAAAGGGAAATAAAAGACTGCCTGAGGGGATGTTCCTCCCTGCATCGAAGTCATCATCTGCAGACTGAGTGGAGAAAAATATACATTGTTTGATGAGGTCTATGTAAATGAGAATTAAGGATGGTATAAATATTTTTCTTGAACTTTCTGCTACTGAGTATTCACTTTTCTTTTTTTACTCATAGCAACTGAGCTAAGGGTTGGATTTTGGTATTCCTGGGGTTTTTTTCCAGATTGAAGTTGCAAAACATAAAATCATAAGTGCAAGAAAGAAATGAAAAGCATCCTCAGAAAGAGAGGCTGGAGCAGTGGAAAGGGAGGAGGAAAGGTATGCAGTAGAGATAGTGCTGCAACTTGCCCTTTGGAATGGAAAATAAGGCTCTTTTGGTTTGGGGCTTTTTTTGAGACAGAACAAATTATTACACAAAGTTTGCTCTCTGAATCACATCCAGTACAAAGTTCATCTGATATGTTAAATGCAGTTCCAGGTTTACAAAAGTGCTGAATTTGACTTGATTGCATCCTTTGAAAGACTACACTGGCAGCAAATAAAATACGCGTGCCAGGCACTTCTCCTGAGAAAAACAATTGCTAGTATTTCAGCCTAAGTATCTCAAATGCCAACAGTTGTGGGTTTTTTTCTCTAGCTTTGTATTTTTTTAAAGGAATCATGATTTGAACTCTGAAGCTTTAGAAGCAGCCAACTCATCCTGGTCATCCAGTGGTTCTTGCTGAAAAATGTGCTTTGATCATTGACAAAACAGCAAAAGTGACAGCAAAAAAGTGTGTATCACAAAGATAATCCCCTTCTGGCCCTCCATAAATCTGCCTTGAAAACTGCCTTAGTAACAGGGTTGTCTGAGGATGAATGCCACAAGCTGTCTCACCAGGCTTCCTCCTTTGTTGCACACTGCAAATGTGTTCATAGAGTGGTGAATCAGTATTTCTCAAGACTGTTTTCCCCCTGTATGCTGGATATGTTTCCTGTGCAGCCATACACAATGCTGACCACAGTTGAAACCAGACATACCCTTTGAGGCTTTAATATTCAGAATTAATCTGAAACTCAGTATAGGTTTTCTGAAATATGTCCCCAAAGGAAGAGCAAGACTGCTGCAAGGGTAGCTTGCATTAGCAAGAGTTAATGTAATCTGGAGGATCCTAGTAACTCCTAGAGGTAATTGTTTCCTTTCATAGTACTATATCTGGAAAGAGATTTGGCAGTGCCATCTTCATGCCACCTGGATTTTATGCACAGTGGTATTTTACTCCCAGATGGTTATTTAACTGCCATCTCCTGGAAAGAATTACTAAAAACTGGACTAATAAAAAATTGCTTATGGCAATAAACTGGATAATTACAATTTTTTCCTCTTGTGTTTATTGACAGGAAAAAACTTTTGAGTAGCTTAATTTCTCTTCTGCATTTACTTCCTTCCTCCTATCTTGGGGCTAGGTTTGTTCCCTTTCCAAGGCTGAAGGATAATGCAGGCAGTGTTAACATGCACCAGGGAACTGGCTTTGCAAGATCACTATTATAGTGAAACTCTACTTACTAAAAGTGAAATGAAAGAATTGACCAGTTAATTGTTCTCTGTTCTATTATAACTCTTGGAGCAGAAGAAGCTGTAGAAGCTGTTACAGCAATACTTTTAGCAGAAAATGAGGGAAATGAGCTGAAAATCAAGCTTCTGGAGGATACTGGAGCTCATGCTAAATGTGTGTGCTTCTGTAGATGGCTAACAAGCAGTCAACTTAAAATCCTTGTTTTCCTGCCCCTCTGGTTGTGAGTGGTTGGTTAGGGTGTTTTAGAAAATATGAGAAGGAAAATCCTTTTTACTGTCATTATGCCCACTGAAATGTAACATTTAATAGGCAGGGGAACAGTAGTACATACCTGTCTCTCAAGTGGCACAGGCTGGTAGATCAGGAGGTTCACTGGTGTGTTGTGCCAGGTGTCCACCATGTGCTTTGTTGTTGTTAGAGATATGCAGTTGCCTCCTCTGTTCCTGGGAGGGAGGGGACCTCCCAGGTCCTGCTTTGCTTGGGACCAGCTTTAGTGATCTTCATGTACCCTTTGTGCCTCTGGAACCAATAGGTGGGATTTTCTTCATGGGTCTCGCCCCTTGCCAAAAGGTCAAATTTTGAAAGTGGCAAATTTAATGCAGTTTTGAGGTTTTTTTTTTAAGTTTGTTCAGATCATTATACCTGCCTGCATCAGAGGTGTGGCACTACATTCATGCTTGAGGGACATTCCTTCTGCAGTACTGAGGACTGCAAATATGTGGACTGACATGGGCTCTCAGCTAAGCAGAACGAAACCGAACTCCTACGTATGGACTCAAAAATGCCTTCTGTGGTGTGCAGGGCTGCATGTCCTACCTGGCTTTTCCTGCACATGTGACTGTGACACACCTCCCTCAGGAATGTAGACCCCCAGGGTCAAAGTCGGGCTCAAGAATATGCTCAAAGATACCATCTCTAACATTTCAGGGCAACACACCTTACTCTTCTTGAAGACTCCTGTGTGTGGTAGGACAGGAGGAGGTAGTGTCTCCTGTGAAGAATTTCAAGCCTGTGCTCCGACCTCTTTCTTGTCTCTGTCTTGCTGGATTCCCACAGGTCAGGACACCTCTACTCTGCTCAGTGAGTCTTATCGTTACTGATGGTGTTTTCCTAACTCAGAGGTAGCAGGCGCATGTAGTTGTGTTCCTCAAGAGAGTGTAATTGGATTAGGTATGGCTTTCTGGATCCAGGTTGAGACAGTGTTCCAACTGACTATTTTCTTCCAGTGCAGATTGGTCTAGGACTAGTTTTGAAAGCTGCCTTTTAGTTTCAAAAGCACTTAACAGTCCTACTAAATTATTAGCATTGGCAAGATGCTGCTGAGCAGGACAAAGTCCAGCTCCAGTGAGGTGGTAGAGCTGTTCTCTTACTGTGGTGGTATTCTTGAATAGCAACCACAATAGACCACCTAACAGTCATCAGACTTTTCCCTCCTGATCTGATGGGAACAGAATTTATAAGCGTTGAGTCTGAGGGAAACAGGCTCTTGTTTCCAGTACTTTTCTTTTTTGTGTGCATCAAGTAAAGGAAAAGGAAAATTCAGAAAATGTTAAGAATTCTTGTATCACTTTTCTCAATGCTTGGTTTTTATGTGTCTGAGAGCAAGAAGTTGGTACCTTAGCAGGCTCTCCAGACTTTTTTTTTTCTCAGAATATAATTACTCCATGACACATTTCACACTGGCTTTGATACATGGGGAGGAGATATTGTGTTATCTTGCTGGACAGACCCTGAGTAGATTTGCTGGTGCTGGTAAAACCCCACTTGCTGTCCTGTCTGTGAGCTGTTCTGTTTCAACACACCTTTAGCTGACCTGTGCTCTAGAGCACTCTTAAATATTGCAGGCATGCTAAAGGAAGGAAAACAATCTGCCTTTTATCATAGTGCAGCACTTAAGCTCACTGGTGTGGCAGAAGGAGCAGTAGATGTGCTGTGGGTGGTGCTAAACTGGTTTGGAGAGAACTGGGAATAGTGTGGATTGCAGAATTGTAAACTTTATACTGTGGTGATATGGATAAGTTAACATCTACCTGCTAGCAAACTTCTCTTTTTTTTGGGGGGGGGGGGAGGAAGAGCATTTTTATGTAAGTTAGGGAAGAAACACTTGGAAAGTGTTTGAGATGGAGCCACAGTGTTGCCTTTGCCTTGCTCAAGAAGGTCACCAGGGATGGCTAATAAAGCTTTAGCTGCTGAGCTCACTAAACATTCTTACAGTTCAATGGCCTATGCAGAATGATGTGTTTAGTCAATGTTTAATTCCTAAGCAACAAATGGTGATTGTCATACTAGAAGGCACTTGTGGTGTTGACTGAAGCAATGGAGGCCAAGGATTAAAAAGGTCATGCAGGCAGATCTCTTCTGCAGCCTCAAAGCTCTCTCCTCTAGATTGGGTCTTGTTGCAGCAGGAGAAAACAGGGAGAAGTTTGTGCTCTCTTAATGACAAAAAAAGGCTTTCCAATAAGAAAACAAACAAGTTCTTTAAAAAAAAAAATAAAATTAACTGTAGGGAAAAACAAAAGGAAATGTTAGCTGTGGGATGATTTAGGGAAGGCAAGGGAAAGCGGGAAATGGGAAGACATCTACCCTTGTCCTAGTGACAGGAGAGGAACATGTAGCTGCTGCTTTGGTCACCAGGAGTGTCAGGCTGTGACTAATAGCAGGAAAGGAAAGGTGCAGCTCTGGAGGGGGCTAAGGACTGCCTGTACAGCTCTGATCTGGAGAGGAGATGCAGAAAGAACTGCAAATGGTGCCCTCATGGAGCAGAGGAGACCTATGTGGGATTTCAGGTAGAAAACTCAAGAAGCTTTCTTGTTGGAGGAGTCAGAAATGAGAACAGCCCTCTCTGCTGAGAGCCTCTAACCCTGCTTCACCTTCTCCAAGATCTGCCTGCTCACAAATGGAGATCCTGCTTGTCCTTTCAGCAAATATCTAATAAACCACATCCCTTGTGTCTGCACAAAGCATGGATTTCAATGCATTTATGATGCCTCCTGCAGAAGGTAACTTAAGGTTACCACCACTCACACTGGAGTGCTTATCTTGTGTTGGATGACTTGTCAGGGTCAGGCCTGTGCCCTCTGAGCAGCTTCCAGTGGTGTTTATCCCCAAGACTGGCCAGGTTTTGTCAGAAGCTGCTTTTTCTGAGGACTCGGGCTTCATGTGGGGACTTAACACTCCTACCTGCGATGAAACCAGCTCAAAGCATTTGCAGTTTACAAATTTGGAGGCTGCTTATACAGTTTGTCTCAGTGTAACAAGACTGGCTTGGCTGTTTTGGCATGTGTGCAAAGAGGATCTACAGGGGATCCCTTCTGCATTGCTGCTAGGACTATCAGGATGATTTGTCCTTTATTTTCCATGTTTTATACATCAACATGTATCACAACAATTATTCTCTGCTTTTCTACTTCTGCTGGGTAAAGTACACTAGGATTTTGTGATAGACAAAGAGCAAGTGCTGTTCAAACCACTGCACCTTCCAGATTGACTCAGTTTTTGGGATTGCTTTGCCTTAAAGGCAGATAGGGTTATTACCAATTTATTTTTTTTGTGGTAAGCTGTTACTGAGCCTGGGCTTCATTTTTAGAAGCTTAAAGCAAGACTGAGTAGATTATCTACCAAGATCTCTACTGCTTAACTACTAAGAGGGAGCAAGGCTGCTGGGAATGACAGGGCTTCCTTGTGGCCAGGTCACACTACTCCTTAAATCCTACATATTGAGTCTACCACTGATTTAGTGGGCACCAAGAATAAATTTTCACCCATGCAATTTCCAGCTGCAAGATAGGTTTAGTACTAAATTACTGATCTGGCAGGATTTCAGTTGTGGTGATGATTTATTGTGCTGATGAATTGATGCCCTTTTAAACATGTAGGGCAGCTCTGCAGAAAACATCATTTATAAGTTTTTGCTTTTTTTCTTTTAAATTTCATGCTGTTTACCTTGGGAATGACAAATGAATGCTGTATAAAAGTGGTGTGTCCTATGAGCTAGTATTGCTTTGCTCAGTGTATCGGTAGGAGCGAGCTGTTCCAGCAGCCAGGGTGCACATTCCAAAGCAATTAGAACAGTTTCATGAGTAAATACTGCTCAGCAGCTGATAAAATGCCTTTCAGATGTCTTTGTAAAAGAGATTTAGGTGACCAGCGAAGAACTACTTTCTTTAATCTTTGTAGTTGCATGTGAAAATATTTATTAAAATTAATTTTAACAACTTTATTTTAAAATTGCTGTGAACAGAAAGGAGCTAATTTGTCTTGTTGGAATAGCTTGCAACTGAGTCACATGGAAAAGAAAAGGTGACGATCATGGATTCCCCACCCCTGTCTCCTTTCCCAGGGTCCCTGCTTTCTTGGAGCACAACCACACATTGAAACCATTTGATGCTTGACTCAACTGAGAGGGAGGAGGAACAAGTGTGAGGGTGGAAACCATAAAAGGAGGATTTCCTCTGCCTATAAACTGGCATGTACGTAACTGCAATTCATCTGGGAAGCTCCGCAAACTAAAACGTACCTCTCTGCTGCTCAGGAGGAGCATGGCTGCAGCACTGATACCCAAACTCCTTGAACCAGCAAACCCCTTCAGTTCTTAGTTTTTCCCTATGTTGTCCTTTGTCATAGACCTTTGAATTCCCAACCTCACAACAGTGTTGTGGTGTCCAGGCCCTCTCACAGGCCCACCAGCTCCGAGACCAGGATTCTCCAAATCCAAGACCCCTTGACCCAGATTACCCTTTTGGGTACAAACATAGGGAATTGGCCATTATGTACTCCAAACCCAAAGCTATCTTTTTTTTTTTTTTTCAGAAACTAAACAAAACAAGTCTTTTGTATGTGAGTTAGTTGTATTTTTTTTTTAATTTTGTCTCCTCTGTTTCTCTGGTTTTCTGGAATCTGTGATACCTCTTGGGTAGTGCTACTACTTTCTCTGGATTGTTTCCTTTTTCCACTGCTGCTTTGTGAAAGATGGATAAAAAACAACAGAAGAAAAGTTTTCTTTCAAACACATTTCCTTCTGGTGTTACTCTTGTGAGTTGCACAAAAAGATGGATGGCAGGGAAGTTACCCAGGGCCCTCACTGCAAGCTCCCAGTGCAAGGATGGAGGAGGCCAAGTGTGTGAAAGGAAAAGGAGCACAAGCTCTGTGAGTGGTGAGCCTGGAGAGCGATAGGGAATGGAGGTGGGTCTTGAGCAAAGCCAGCTGAAGTTCATCCTGGACAGTGTGTGAAGCCAAACCCCAAATCTGTTTTATTTGACCAGGTAACTTAAGACCTGCACTTGGACTCTGTGGTCTAGGCCCTGGTCAAGCACACAGAGCATTAGACTGCCTGGGTATTAGGAAAAAGTTGTCAGATTTATCAAGTCTATCTCCCAAGCCTATCGTATAAACATGTCCTGAACTTTAAGCATGTGTACAGTTCTGGTCCCAATGCAACATTTGAAAATGTGTCCTCAATCCATTCCTTCCTCCTGATGGAAAGAACAGGCTTTATAGAGAATAATTGAAGCATAAAGTTGCCTTTTGTTTTACACTGTACTCAGTACACAGCACACAGATAGAAAATGTACACAAAGTTCTACTTAATTTCATTCATTCCAAGTAGAAGTAGGACTAGGGTTGGCTTGTTTTTTTTGTGTTGATCTTGGTCTGTTTTCATGTAGGTTCCTGGGGAGGGTTGTATGTGGTGTGGTAGCATATGAAATGCAAATCGAAGAACTGGGCTAGGCAGTTTTCTGTGGACACCCTGTGGGGCTCCTCATGGCACATACCTGGGAAGGTTCCAGAAGTGACTAGCTATAGGAAGATTTTTCTGCTGCTTCTTGCCCCAAACACTTTCCACCTCCTGCTCCCCCTTCAAGCCTTCTTCCATAACAGCAGCTAATGGTTCCATGTGGTAGAGCTTGGTTCTACTGGAAACCATACCTAACATCTGAGCCTGATGTGATATCTGGGTAAGTCCAAACCACTTTTTCTCTCCCTGTCTCTCAAGTCTGTATGTATATATATATATATAATCTGTATTATCACATGGCCTTTTACTTTTTTTTTTTAAAAGCCTGAATTAGATGAAATAGTGAAATAACTGTTGATTATGCTATAGAGCCTTATTTATGGCATGGTTGTCTTCCTCAGCTTGACTCGGCTCAAAAAAAAACCAAAACAAATGCTTCGAGAATATAAGGTGACTGGCTGAAACTTTCCAACATCTCCAGGGCCTTCAGTTCACAAGCAGTGTCTGGTTTTGGTTTGCTGTGAGTTAAAACCTAAACAAACCATGAGTTCAACCTTATCTCCACCCCTGAGCTCCACTACATTAGTGGCAAATGTACAAATTTTACCCAGATGATGTGAAGAGCTTTACAGGACAATGCTCAGTTTTAAAACCCTGTGGAGAAACAAGGGGAAGCTTCTACAGATTTACATCTCATTTCAAGCTGCAGTCGGAACCTCCATAGTATTTCCTTGCTCTGGCTTGGTGAGGAAGCTGCCTTGGCCATCAGCCAGCTGGCAGAGGTGCAGCTTTTGGGCCTCCCCATGGAGCCCTGCTCTCTGCAGGTCAGCATCCCAGCTGCGGGCAGGAGAGTTAGGTCCTGGCCAATCTGGCATGCGATGTCCCTGATGAGGTGAGGGATGCAGGAGGCCAAGACCCTAAGTTCCCAGAAGCAGGGAGAGAGTCTGTATGACCCTTGGGATCTGCTGCTTCATACCAGCATTAGCTCAGAAAGCAGGAGGTGTCTCCATCACACAGGAGTGGAGGGGGGGGGACGACTTTTTGTCTCTGTTTCCTAATCAGGAAAAACAGGACTGAAATCTACTGCAAAGTTAGGTCTGAGCCTTCCAATTATCAAGATGATATTCAGACTCATAGCTTTATTAAAATCACTGCAGTAATTTTTATCTAAAGAGCATTACACTACTCTTCAAACTGAAAAGTGTTGCAGTTGAGGAAGACCCCAAAATCTGGCAGTTTTGGGGTTTTTCAGTCTCACAATTTTGACTATTAAAAAAAAAATAATGTCATGCTTCTTAATCTATTTAATTCCTACCTACTCCCAAACTCTTGTTTTAGCATGACCAACAGAAGTGGGTCCACATGATGTGCAATATAATTTGCCCACAGAGGAAGAACTACCAAATTCCTCCTTTGCTGATTTATCTAAAATTCATGACTTTGGATTAGAGTTTTCTTTTGAGTCTTTTAATCACTTGAAATCTAGATGGTCCTGCTGCATCAACATAGCTGTTTGGTTCTTTGCTTTAGGCTGTGGTCTTGGCTTCAGGTACAAAACAGTACGATAAGGTCTGCGGTTTTGGGATTCTGAACCGACCCTGGAAAACCTGGCCTATGTCCCTGGTGTCTTGTATGCTATGTGGCAAAAGGTACATCTTTCTCATTTTAAAACTTGTTGGTTTCCCACTTTGCTAAGCTTTATTTGGAATCATTTCCTGGGGAAGAGAATCTTTAAAGCTGCTCTTTCACCTTTAATTTGGGCAAGCAGGCTGGGCACTGCTGATATGACAATGCTTAAAGGGATTAGTTAATACATTAACAGTTCAGTCACTAATCTCCTGTACAATAGTTTTTTTATAAGTAAATAATGGCTTCCTTTCCCTAATGATCTTCAACTGCTTTTTCTGCTTGGTTACAGGGTATTTTCTCAATATCTGCATGAGACCAACAAGCAGTGTGCTGACATAACTCAAATGGTATGGTGCTTCCACAAAAATTAGTCAGCTGAGTCAGTATTAGTCACCTATGGAACACTATACTGATGATGATCAAAAAAAGAAAATGCTTTGTGGTATGGCCATGTTTTCAGTTCTCAGGGGAGCAAAGAAAAGCTTCTTGGTCCCATAATGCCGCCTTATAACTCCTCACTAAGCTAGAAAAAGTAGCAGATATCAAATTGAGTTTATGCTTTCAGCTTTTTCAGAAACTTATGCTTCTTCTACCCCCCTAGAAAGATGACTTGCTCCAGGTATTCATTTCTCTGTGGTGATTTTCTTGCACTTGTATAAGTATATACAGTATATATATGTATATATATACCTGTACTTCAGCTGGAGTGGTAGGAAGCTACTTGCTTTACTAGTGTCCCAAATGCTTGCAGTTTCAATGTACATTCATAACAGGGACCTTGATCTCTTGGTTCCCATGAAACAGCTGTATGCTTCTTGGATGTGGCAGCTTGTGAAGCATAAATGCTGGAGGACAAGGGGTAATGTATTTGTGGTTGAAGATGCACAGAGGAAAACCAACTCAGAGTTCCTCTTTCAGAAACATGTACAAAGAACATAGTTCTACATAAAGTCACAGAATATTCATCCCACCTTTTCTCCCATAAATGCCTGGTAGTTTAACCTGTTAGAGAGACAGGCAAGTCTGGTTACTCCTTCAGAAGGAAGTTAGTGAAGTTCAACAAAAACTAGAATTAAAATCCTCAGGGACATTCAGTATGTTACGTAGCCTACTGTATTCTCTCCTGTGTGTGTTTCAGAAAAGTGCTTACTTCTACTCTGGAGAATGTCCTTTCATTCTCTGTTGGCAAATCACACCATTTTTATTTTGGGTGAAGCTTCTGTATTGCTTCCCATTGCTGTTCTCAGTCCTGGTCTCCCACCACTTCATCTCTTTAAAGCTCACTTGTCTTCTAAAATACTTTTTTTGGAAGTTAAATATGCAGGGCAAAGTACTAAGAGGGCCTTGCAAGCCTGTTTAACAAAAGGTTAAAATACAAAAGTAACTCCTCAAAATTGTGGGTGACTTCAGGCCAGGTTTGCATTTTTCAAATTCTTGCTTTACCTTATTTGGCCATGTAAGATGGGATCCAGTGATCTCTGGGGATTCAGCTGTGTGGAGATGAGGCTTTAAGAAGAAAGTATGTGCTTTTTACTTCAGAGACACATGGCTAAATATGGACTGTGTTAATAACAAATCTGCTTTCTGGCAGAGTTACAGATTCCCAACATCCCTCAAGTTAAAAAGGCAAATGCGCAGCAGCCCTTCAGCATCAAGCTCTGTGATTTTGACAAAAACTGTATTAGAAGGTGGGGGCGAGCAGGGATATGTGCTGACATAGGCAGTGAAGAAGCTCATTTGGATTTTGGTGAGAAGTAGTTTGGGTATGAGAGCTGGAGTTGTCTAAAATAACAACTTGAAACCAAGTATGCCAGAGAATAAGAATTAAGTGACTTTTGTGAGCTGACAACATATGTAATCTTTTTTCTTTTTTGTTATAGTTTTCCTTTTTTTCTCTTACAGTTTCCTTCCTTATAGATGGAGAATATAGCTATTCTCCATCTGAAAAATACAAATAGACAAAATGTGGCCAAATAATATGCATAGTTTCAGGGAACAAATATTGACTTAGGATCTGATACTGGTCAAGTGATAAAATTGAGGTGTGCCTTATAAAAAATGTAGCTCTTGGGACAGGAGTGATATCAGATTAAAAAGCCTCTGCTGGCTGCATGCTTTATTTACCTACTCACAAGTGGTGTGACTAAAATATTGCTCCTTTGTGCTTTGTTAGGCATGAAACTTGTTGATGCTTGGGCTGAGGTGAAGAGTGTAGACAGAGAAAAACAGGTGTATTAAAGCATGTCTTATGTAAAGCATTAATTCTATAACCACTATTTAAAAATCTAACAACGAGGTTGGGGAATTCTTGCAGGAGCATGGGGAGGATTATGGCCAGGGGCTCTCAGGGAACTGTCAGGCCCAGAGCAGATGTCAGGAAAAAGGTGTAGGCAGTGAAACAGCTGCTACTGGCTGCTTGGGCACTGCTGATGGGTAAAGACAAGCTGCATCCTTGTACTAATTAATAAAGAGATTTAGGCACTCAGAAGTAATTGCAGGCCGAAGACCTTATAGATGTTTCTCTGCTCACCAAATTAAAAAAAAAAAAAAA
>BJBW01001027.1:23908-211191 GCA_004320125.1 Scolopax mira | reverse complement strand
CTTGAATCATGAAGGAAAGGCTGAGAGTGAGAGGGTAGGTCCCAGTGAGACTTTGATTAGGAACACAATATATCTTGAGCTCTGCTTCACTAGCTTAGTATGCAGGCACTGAAAATGTGAATTGTCTAAAATCTTTTTGGAAACGTTGGAAATGAGACAGCCTCAAGAGCTTGCAGGCATGCTGATGGCATAGTGCGTGTCTGTGCAGCTGCATCATGAATAGAAGCATATGAGGGGTCAGTTGCACCAGGAATCCAACACCCTGTATTGATATGTTTTCCATAAAATTTTAAACTTGACCCAGTCTCCTCGTGTGTTGATATATTAACACCTGGATTGTATAAATGTATTGAGTAGAGCTGGTTGAAATTTTCTTGTGAGAAGAGTTTTGCAGGAAAGTATTTTACTGAAGAATACAAATTTCACATAAAAATGGAAAACTTTTTTTCTTCCTCTCCCTGTTCAAAATATTTTCCATGAAAAGTGAAGGATTTTGAAATTAAGGAGACTTGCCTTCAGACCTCCTGTGAATGTTTGTGGTGGGATGGAGGAGAATATTCATTCCCATAAGTGTTGTGTGGATTAAAGTCTTGGCAGACCTTTGAACATGTGAAGTGTTACAAAACCTCTGAGAATGTCCTTCACATCAAAATAAGTCTTTTTTTAAATGGTTTTGAGAAAGCCAGAGGGCAAAGAGCTCCTTAAAAGGCAAGTGCTGGCATTCTTACTCTAATGCGTTTGCATGTCCAAGGGCTGCATAACTTTTTTGGCCACTGATTTTTTTTTTCAATTTTTTATTTCAGTGCGCAGGTATACCTGAATATTTGTAAGAGTGAATGTCTTCAGTTGGAGTTGCAGGTGGTTCAGGACTGTCTCAACTTATTCTTGAGGCCTTTCTGTCTCTACACCAGGATTAAGGACTTTGTCTTGAAGTTTTGCTGGAGTTTCTCATCACAGTTAGTGCTGGTCTTACACCACTGTTGCATGATGATGAGTTGATATTAGTGGAAGGTGACTGCTGAGGACTGATTTCACTTGGCTGTATGATTGTTATGACTTCAAAATGTGTGATGACCTCTTCAGGAGCCTGCTCTGGAATGAAGTTCTGAGGTGACTGGAGAAGAGGTAAGGGAAGGAATGAAAGTGAAATATAGTCAAAGTCACCTTAAAATGGTGCTTGTTTTACTCCCTGTGGCCACTGACTGAAGCTACTGATTTTAGCAATTACTTCTGTGTCATATCTACAGTCTGTAGGATTTCAATAAGCTGTGTCTTCTCAGGCATTCAGAGACTGTCAAGAACCTGTATCTGTGCAAAGGTTTGGATGCAGCAGGCTGGTGGCTTTTCCCAAGGGAAAGTCCTGAGTAGGAGCCAATCTATTCCTCTAGCTTGGGCAAAGCATGACACAGAAATGAAACTGCTCCTGTGGCTCCTGGGAGCTTCTTAGTCATGTGGTTATCAGATTTCTGTAATACTAATGTTATCGCTGTTTGTGCTGCCTCTCTTTTGACTCTGAGCACCGCCCACATTCTCAGAGCATGGAGACAGTTTGTGAGGCTTTCTCTGTGCTGGCTGGATGTGCCCACATACTGAGATACGTTGGGACAAGGCTGGAATTCATGCCTGAAATGCCTGGTGCATACTGACAAACCCACTCCCACTGCCTGTCTGTTTGGAGGAGGCACCGACTGACCAAAGGGCCCTCATGGCATCTGATAAGTTAATTACTGGTGGCTTAAATGTTTATGGGATGAAATGTACCTCCCATTCAGCATCTGACCTGTGCTGAGAAGCTGCTTTGACAAGATATTTTGTGGGTGAATGGTTTAAAGTGTCTGTGCAAACTCAATAGTTGTTTGAATGCTGTGTTATCAGTGCTTCTCTATAACACTGAGGCTTCTTTACTGGCTGTTTTAAGATATTAATAAGCACAGCTTGTTGGAGCTGGGCACATCACCTCATCGGGCACAAGGGTTCCTACAAAGCAGCTGTATAGCCCCCTCAAAACCACCAGTACTTTGTGTGTCTAATTGTGCTGCTAAAAATTACAAGGTAGTCATTGTTTATGACCTCATCTACCCTTCTGACTTCCTCTTGGAAGGATGGGCATGGTTCCATGTCCCTGAGGCAACTGGAGGCAATGTGCTGCAGCCGATGATGGTTGGCAGCACCAGCCAAAGCACAGCTTGAGAGGGGACTATCTGAGTCGTGACCAAAACTTGCTCTTCAGATAGTCCTATCTGAGGATAGGACAGGAAGGAACAGCCTGTTAACTGCAAGAGGGAGGCTTGCAGGATGAGCACTAGCCTTAGGGAATGACTTCTTGTCCAACATAAAGAAAAACCCTTATTTAGTCAGGTAGTATATGAACTCCAAGCAGAATAGTTAGTTTCAAATAACTTAATGGGTAAATAGATTCTTGAATCAGGGAATAGGGTTTTTTCAGGAAATGAGAAGAAAGAAGGGAAGCATGCTTTTCCTTGGGAAACAATGCAGGATTTGGATTATCAGAGAGCAGCTGTATTAATACAGACACAATAGCTGTCTGCCAAGAGCATGCTGACAGCTTAAGGATAAAATTGCAATGTTCCTATCAGACGCTGGTATCCACTGTAGGAGTCATCACTGATGGCCTTGGATGAGGCTTTTATCAAGTGGAAGGTTTCTCCAGTACTACAGCTTGACATCCTTGGGGAAACTTTTGATGAGGTTTTCCGTAGGGTAGAAAATACAATTTTATGGAAATTAAAACGCATTTTTGTGAAACTATGGATCTCGAAAAATAATTATTTAGCAAAGAAATTGAATGATTACCTTACTCTGTTTGATTTTTATCTGAATAAGATCAGAATATCTCATTTTGAAATAACACATCTGTACCAAATCCATCCTGTTTTGGACTTTTTCAGCCTTTCATTCTTTTTAAGGCTGAATTATTCTTAACCATTGGAACTTTTTTTTTTAAAAAAAGACTGATTCTTAACTGGCTTATCTGCAATAAATTATTTAATTCAAGTATTTAATTCAACTCTACGTGCTAGAGATCATTCAGGACACTATTTCAATTATTGCATTTGGGCTGCTAACCTCTAAATTAGCATTTCCCACTCCAGTCACAGCATTTCACCAAGAGCTTATTGTGAAGCAGAAGAGACACAACCAGGGCAGCACCACCCAGCACATCTGAACTGGATTTCGTTTGGACTCCCAGGAAGGGGAAAAAAAAAATTTTAAAAAAGCACATGGTAAGCTATGCAAGATCAAAACTCATGTCTGCCTTCATGATCACACAGGGACAGATGGGGGCAGCTTTTTGTTAGTGTGACTAAACTAATGCTGGGGTGTCCTGGGCCCCTCATTTGCCTTTGCTAGCTGGTAGATTCACCAACTCTGTGGTATCTCTTAGGGGTGAGTGATACAGTAGGCACAAACAAGGGTAAGAGGAAAGGAGGTGACTGTAAAGACCGAAACATTACCCATGGGAGACCCTGCATGTCCATGACTTGCCACCTTCATTTCTTCTGTGAAAAATTACATAAGGAATGGGGTGATAGTTATACTATTATTGTTATTGCAGAACACCTGTGTACAGACCTCAGGGCAAAGCTCCTGATAGGTGGAGCTGTTATCTTGGGCTTTGTTCACATCTTGCTTTTTGAAAGCCCGGGGAGCATCAACCTTAATGGAGAGCAGAGACTCTTCAGAGCTAAACCTCAGGGAAGCAATGCAAGCATCTGCTAGAGGTGTTGCTGGGGAAGAGGGAAGAGTGTGGACAGGACTCTTCTTAATAGCTTCTTCCTGCATGGGAGAGAACATGCCTTAAAATTACCACTTTTATGGACACTGCTTTGTCTGCTAGATATGCTTGTTGTCCTCAAGCATAGGTAAGATAGTGAGGACACTGGTGTTGGGTTATGCTGTAGTGGTATGGTCAGATGGAAAAAACATGAGATTAAAGGACTCAGTATGTTTTTGATGGGTAAATGAAGTGTGAGACAAAGCAGGAGTGGAAATGAGAAATTCCTAACCAGCATACCTTGCTTTAGAAGGAGTCAATGGAGGCCCCCTCCCTAGCAGTGGGGCCAACAGCCTCCCGAACATTAAGCAAAACACAGGGCCTGGGAAAGGGCATGTTCTTTGGAGGGGTTTGAGAGTTATTTCCCTCTGTCTATTCTTGTCTTGCATAAATATTCTAAACTGGCACCAGTCTGTAGCCACTCGCAGCAAATGTTACATATTTTACATGTACCTGCTTTTTGTAAATGTGACTTGCAACTGCTTAGACCTGAAATTTAGGTTTAATTTTAAAACAGGAGGGATGGCTTATAAGCCTTCGTGTAAAAGGAAATGTTTTAGTACTTAGTTATTTTTAAACATGTTTTGGCATTGCAAAGTGGTGCGAATCAAGTGCTGGTTCTCACTGTTGTACCTACAAATAGGAAAGACTTCACAGAAGAGTCAAATATTGCTGAAATTTAAAGGGTTAAGTTAGCAGCGAAAAGAATTAATACAAGTAAAAAATAACATGATTTCTAAGGACTCGGAGCTGTTTGATCAGACCTGCTACTGTGTCAGCATCTTTTCTCTGCCTGAAAACGCTTTGCATTTGTTGTCCAACTTGGTTAAGTGTGACAGTGGGAGGAAAGTACTCAACGTGATTGAATTTTGCCAAGGTTTATGAAAGCCAGCAAAAGGGTGGAGAAGCCATTTTTGTCCCCCAGAGAGAGTTTAGAAGTGATTGCAACCCTTTCATAGGCACCGGAGAATCCATACGGGGGAGCTCTTGTGAATGCCTGTGCTGCAGGGAAAGCCTCCTTGGGAGGTTGATGTCTCCCCCTTGGGCTTCACCAGCTGCTGCCTTGGGAACTGCTTCCCATATAGCTCTGGGATCCCTGTGTAGTAAGGAGCACAGGCAGTGCTTGAAAGACATGGAAGTGCCATAAGGTTTTGTTAAAAAAGCAATTTTAAAAAATTAAATGGAAGCAATAAAAAGCAAATTAAAAGAAGCAATTAAAAAGCAAGCAGCTATGTGTGTAGTCAGAGTCTGTTGCTATCCCTGCCTGTCTCCCTTGTGTCTGTGGCTGCTGGCTCTGCGGTTCTCACCCCACCAGCTGGGGGAGAGAGAAACAGCCAGTTACTTCCACCTTTGTACTGGGGGCAGGCTGTACTCTCACATTTATGGAAAATATCTGTAGTGGGATGGTCACAGTGATGGGCTGAGCAGAGCTCTGTTTGTTGTAGAATGGAGATAGTAGAGTATGGTGATGGGCACTGTCCCCTTCATGCAAGCCCAAGGGCAGTAGATAACTAAACTACTATGGACACAGAGCTCTGAGTCCATAAAATTGCCTGGTGCTCTGAGCTCCTACTAGCAACATCGTGAGGGGGAAAATGTGCATCTAGGAACAAATGTGAAGTAAAGACGTGCAAATTCCACTCTGGGGGATTGTTGCATCAGGGTATGAAGTGGTTATTAAATTGCAGAGAACATGCTGGACTCTCCACTGCTTGCTGCCCACAACTTCAGACACATGTTAATTTAATGAGTATTATTAATAACAAATTTTTGCCCTGCCTTCTGAGGAAGAGAATAGATTTAAGGTTAGCTCTGTCTTTAAAAGTTCTATAAATATAAGAAAAACAGAAAGGGAGGGGAGGGGGAGAATGTGGTGGTGTTCACTGGACCTGCTAAGAAGAGGTGTAATTTGGGAGTCCTGCATAACTTGGCATCTCATTGCAGTGCTGGGTTTCAGAGCACTCATTTCCCCTTGACATGGAGTTGCTGTGATTGCTTTCAGGTGGAGTGTGTGATGGCAGATTTTCAGTGGGAGGGGGTGACTCTTTGGGAGGTGTTTGTATGGAGCGGGCTCTGTGTTGGGTGATGAGGCTGGTGTTGGTACTTAGTCTTCCTTATGGCTGTTCTAAGTCTCATCTTTGTGCTTACAGGGAAGAAATCCGCTCCAAAGCGTCCTGTAGCCTGTGTGAGGTGGGATGTGACAGTACTGGGACAATGCTCAAAGGGAGTGAACTTAAAGTATCCCACACTGTGGTGGCTAAATTATGAAATGGCGTAAAGCCTGTTCTTCAGCATGCAGAACTTGCATATTCCTGGAGATGGCCAAAATAGGAATATTTTGCTGTGGCAGGAAATCCTGCTAAAGCAGCAGTATGGTGTAAATGGTACTTTTGCTGCTGACACACTTTTTGCTGTGGAAAAGCTGTGGTCTCTTAAAAGATTCTCATAAAGACCAAGTTACTGCTTTATGGTTTGTTTCCTATACTGTGCAAGTGATGGGCTAGCTATATTATTTTATAGATTAATATGTAATGGTCTTAAATTTTTGGCTTTAGCAAAATAGTAAGATTTATGAAACACTGAGGTTTAGAAGTAAAGGAAAAAAGTCATAGGGAATTGCAGAAGACATTTTTTTATATCTCTTTGAAACTGGTTGTAATGTTCTAAAAGTCTTTGTTATGACAAGGTGCCTCTCTTGATTTCCAACTTGAAATGCCTTATGAAAGCAAAGGTAATTGTTTTTCATGTGAATCAAGTGACCATGTTCACTTTGGTCTTCAAAGTGAAAGATCCACTGACCAGTGTTAATGAGAAATGGTGCTATTAGAGTCAACAAAGATTAGTTTCTGCAATGCTGTGCTGGACTGTAGAAAAGAATATTACAACTGTGATCAGTAAATCAGAATTTTGCTGTGAAAGAGCTTAATTTAGCAGTTGTAGAAATCCAAATTTTTAGTTGCTCCCAGACTCAGGTGATGGAATTTTTTTTGTGTCAGATAATAATTTTAGATCCAGATCTCTGGGTTCATCATGCTATTGCATTCCCCTTGGAAATGAATGCAAAATAAAACTGAGCATGGGTAGACTATGTTGATCACTGATGCTATTGGCTGATGTTTTTCAAATTAAGCTGTGCTGTATTTTTGGCACTGTTCCTTTCCTATTCTTTTTCTGTTCTTTTTAGATCCTGACTTTGAAACTGGTTGGACCCTAAGCCTTTACACTTACAGGTGCAATTCTTCTTTCACTCTACCTTATTCAGGGTGCAGCAAGCAAAAATACGTTTTTGTTCCGTCCAGCACACACCAGATATAGCCTGGCTGTGCATGTGTGAGGAGTGGAATCTGGCATGCAACAAAGTGGTGTCTGCCTGTGTGGTTGGTTTGTTTCTCATAAGCACTGCAGGCACGTCCTTGGTCTGCAGTTAGTGTGGGCTTTGCTCTCAGCCCAAATCCCTCAAACTGGGGGGTGGGAGGGGGTGGGGAAGGGGTTTTTGTGTGATGCTGCAGCGATCAAACCTCTCTGGTCCTCCTGAAGAACATCTCAGGGCCTGTTTTTCAAGGGTGTGGTGGAAATAGCTGAGCAATGGTCAACCTAAATATGCTTTAGAGAGGGTTTGGGGACATATATTAAATGTTTTTGGAAGAGAGGGCTAAAGATGGCTGCATCTTTAGAGAGAGAACACAGGATGCTTGTCACTCTCCCCCTTCTGCTTGGTAAATCCATGCTTGCTGAAGATGTTTTAATCTGCCTGTTTTCTGGCAGTACTCTTGCTGAGGGGAGCATTTTGACCATCCCTTTTCAACACCTGAGAAGTTTACATCAGTCTTTAAAAGATAAAGTGAGTGTGAATGTGTCCTTATTAATCAAACCTAACTAAATGTTGCTATTGTCTTGCTTGGTAAATCTAGGAAAATGAGGTATAATAGAGTGGATCTGAAAAGTGCTCTTCAAATAGTTGTCCTTCACTTATACAAGTGAAGGAATGCATCTGTGAGGCCTGAAGCTAGTCAGTATTTTCCCCACTGACTCAGACAGTGGAACAGTGACTCCTGATTAGATATATTTAATAATGGAAAATTGGGGCTAAGGGAGTGGGACTCAGGAATTTTAGGTAACAAGTTTTTGATTCAAAAAAGCTGAGAGAAAAAGGAAAAATTATTTGAATATGGGTTGTAGCCCAGGGAAGACAAATGTGAATTTCTGCTTTGTAACAAGCCAACAATTTGTTGGTTGGTTCCAAGGTGGGAAACATGGATAGGTTGCAGTTCTACAGAAGAAGATCCCAAAAAAGGTATTGAGACAACATATTATACCAAAACGTTAGAGAGCAGAGGTGACAGGATGTACAAAGTGATCCTCCTCCATGTGGAGATAGTGGTAATTCCTCAGTGATACCCAACTGGAGGGGCTTGAAAAGAGTAAGAAGACATACCAGAGCCTTGCATCATGAGGAGAAAGACATGGGACTGTGCAATTTAGGGAAGGTAAAGCTGTGAAAGAAATTAAAGTCTTCAAATAAATGAATTGTTTACAAAAACAAAAGCTATAATCTTTTTTGTGGTCTATGGTGGCCAGAACAGGCATTAGATGATCTTGCTGACAGCAACAGTAGTTGGGATAAGCAACTTGCAGTATCTCCATTCAAACCATGTAGATGGTGAGTGCTGTGAATGCAGTTGATCCTTGCTTGGAGATGTGACTATAGTGTGAACTCTTGAGGTCTCACTTGGTGCTGTGCTTCTGCGATCAAATGGAGAGGAGGAAAAAGCCCTTAACCTGTGGTGATGCAACGTTTTGTCCAATGCTTATTTCTGCCTTTCTTCAACCCCCCGCTTCCAGTTCCTGAACTCAGGCTCCCCTTCTTTGTTCTGCCTGTGTGGCAGTACATAAATTACGCAGCAAGTCCTTTCAGGCAGGGACTGTGTTTACCTGCCTATTTATCTGGCATCAGTGGGGCTCCAGTTCTGTCTGGATCTTCAAGCATAAACAATAACCATTGTTAATATGGTTAGGTTATTCAGAGCAGAGCAATCTGAAGTCACCTAGTTATGAAAGGCTCCCCAGAGCATGAGTGCTTGCTGTGGCTCAGGAATGTTGGTATGCAAGTGGATTACATGGCAGGATTTTTGTGGCAAACTTGCAGCTTGTCCTTGTGCTGACAGCACGTGGCGTCATGGAGATGGCCCCTGTTGTGTGCAGTGTTATGTGCAGCCTTCCTAAAGGCCTTCCCTAGTCAAGGAAAACAGTGCTAAAGAAACCAGTTTGTCAGGAAAAGGGGTGACAAAGCTGGAGAAGAAAGTCTTTGTGAAGTGAGATGAAATGAACAATAATTGCTGGGGAGGGGGTGATATAGGGGCCAAAGATACAGGGTATGAAGTGACTCCCTCTGTACGCGTTCTCCAAAGGGATGGAAGTTCTGTTGTTTGGGTGCACTGAAGAATACACAGTTCTTTGAAATGGGCCAAAGCCCATTTTCCTTTTCCGTTTCTCTGCTCTGTGTGCCTCTACTGAACGTTCCTGACAAATCTACTTTCTGGGTTGGCAGGGAGAAACCAGGCATAATTAACGATATCATCTGCCTTGTTTCAGAACTATTGCTGTTACTGCTGCAGCTTGGCAGAAGCTGAATGGGGATTCAGGCCCTGGAAACAATGGTTATGTTCCCACTGAAGTTATGGGAACTGTTGAGAAAATCCCCAGATGTTTTACCTAGAGAGTCTCTCAGAATTGTTAAGGACAGCCCACCTGGGCAGCCACACTGTGGGGTACTAAGCAAAAAAAAATTACTTAAAATTTTTAATTTCTCTAAGAGTAGTTTTAAAACACAAAACTTGTGCTTTAAAAACAAACCAAACCACAAAACAAAAAAGCCAACTGAAACCCACAAAATGACTAAAGGTCTTAATGGGGACTGTGCTAAACCTTAACCTGAAACCATAAATCTGCCCTAAATATTAAATGCAGGAGAAGAGCTCTGAAGATGATCAAAGCCATTCTTTCAGTGCATTTTATCTAGCACAGCAAGGGAATTTCCTAGCAAGTCATTATTTGTATGTGAAAGTGGAATGTGTCAAATACCTACAAAGCATGCTCAGCTCAGCAACTAAACTGTCTTCCTGACTTCTGCTCTGGACAAACTTCAAAAACACAGAGCCAGAAAAATAAAGTGCAAGGAGAAGATGTGTGTGTCTAGCATCCGAATCTCCAGCTGTGGCAAATACCCAATTCTTGAGACTACAGCAAAGACACCACTAACAGAGCTATGAACTTGTGTGATAGTTGCATATGTGGTGAGACACAGTTTCTTTCCTAATCCATATGGTGATGAGTTTAAACCATGAAGTGTGAAATGTGATTACCCTTGTCCAGTGTTTTGAATTAAGGGGTTGTAAGGGGAGGCTTAGTGTTCCAGCTTGCATGAGGGAGGGGAAAACAGGCACAAAGACCAAGAGCTGCTCTGCATGTCTCTGAGGCAGGGCAGAAAGAGTCCTCTTCCATTTACTTGCTGAGATTTAAATATGATGAAATAGAAGCATTAACATTCTCTCAGGAGGGTCTAAATACAGATATTTGTTATGGACAGGACAAATGGAGGACAAATGAGTGACATGTTAGTCTTTCCTGACAAATTGGAAATCAATTCTTGGGAAAAACAAGACACTTGGAAATAAATGTTTAACTGGTGCCAGGCTTTGTGGAGATCATAACCACTTATGCCATAGATAGGGTTACAATCTTAGCTTAGCTTTACCTGAACATCCATTGGTTGGCACAAAAGTCAGACTGCAGCTGCTGTGCATGAACCTGCATTTACAGATTATTTCTTTTTTCCCCCCTGGTAACCTCATCTATTTTGAGTGTGCCTGCTGGTATTATTGTGAGAGAAGTTGACAGGAACCTCTTTGTTTCATTTTTCAAGAGTTGACAAGTTACTGTGTCTGCTCTGGCACACTTGTGATACTGATGTATCTGAGTAGGCTCAGCAATGTGGAAAGACTTCTACCACTTCTTCTGTCTGCTGTAGAACAGAATTGGGGAGGCCATGTAGTACTGTTTTGAATGGGCTAGAAGATGTCAGTTTTGCCCCAAGAAATATTTTACCCCATGTCTAAATTAAACCAATACAGGTGTGTCTACAGAAGTACAGAAAATAGAAATGACAGTGGGCTTCAGTTTGCAATGTGCTGACTTAGAGCCCCTGCCCTGAAAGGTTTCTGGTGTGCTTTGCTGTTGATCTACCACTGATACTTTTCACACTGTTGGGCTGGGAAATTCACTTTGGGGTTGGATAATCTTTTGAGTCTGTGCTGCCATTTGAGCTGTTAGTCTTATAGAGAATCCATTATATTCACCAAATTGTGTAAGTGTTAGGCTAGAAAGTGTGAGAACAGCTGAAAACTAGTGGTGGTTGTCATTGAAATACCAAGTGAAATTTTCTGTTGCTTCTTCACTTGCTTTGTTTTTCTAGACTGAGTTTCCATGGTTATCTAACCAGCTATGGCAGTTTTCTAGAATAAGAAGAGTTACTGTCCTGCTCTGGAAGCAGCTGTGTGAAATGCTTTGGGTTTAGCAATGTGATTTCATCTTAGTGCACTGGAATCCTATGATTGCCCTTAGAGAGATGAATCCCACAAATGCCTATATTTACAGCTCTGCTTGCTGTAATTGACTGCTTGCAAGCACTTGACTCTGCTTGCAGTTGCTAGGGCTTGAACATTTTATAATATTCATGAGATATTGATGGTTTGTATCAAAGAAAAAAAGCCCCTTTTTTCCCAAGCCTGGAAGCTAGACTTAAAGAAATCTGCACAGTACAAAAAAACATCTCAGCTTCAGTTTGGTGGGGTGCTAATATCCAAAGACCTTATTAACGCCTATAAGTATTTAAAGGGGTGGGTTGAAGGAGGAGGGAGACAAACTCTTTTCAGTGGTTGCCAGTGAGAGGACGAAGGGCAACGGGCTTAAGCTAGAACATAGGAAGTTCCACTCAAATATGAGAAAAAAAACTGCTTCACAGTGAGGGTGACAGAGCCCTGGAAGAGGCTGCCCAGGGAGGTTGTGGAATCCCCTTCTCTGGAGGTTTTCAAGACCTGCCTGGATGCAGTCCTGAGTGACTTTTTCTAGCTCTGGGCAATCCTGCTTCAGCAGGGGAGTAGGACTATATGATCTCTATGGTCCCTTCCAACTCTAAAAAATTCAGTGAAATTCAGTGAAAGACAAGATAGTGTTCTCCCACCTGACTGTGAAATGCTACATGACAGATTCATTAGTAGTAAAGACTAATAGCCTTTACTCTTATTTTTTCCTCAGACTTTTCACTGGCCTTTCAAAACAAACATTTTTTTTTTCCTTGTCAATGGTCATGCCAAACAAGCTCTTGTGTGAACTACTGGCAAGCTACCTAAAACAGATTCCCTTTTGGTAGCGTATTGTCCTTTTCTGTCGCATTATTAATGTATTATTATCTTTTCAAGCATGAATGTGTGCACTGAGATGTTTTAAGGCTTTTTTTTCCTAGTGTGCTGTGTCCTTGAGGAAATTCTGGAGGGATGCTAGAGAGCTCTCATCATGCTGGGTTAATCTTGCTTCTGAGCTCAGGGATCTTCTGAAGCTGAAGCAGACTGAGCCTCCAGCCTGCCTCCTTGACTCTGTTCAGCAGCTTTGCTGATCAAAAAGAAAAGGCTTCAGGCTAGAAGCCAGGAGATGTGGAAAGATCCCTGTGTTTGGCCCAGTGTGGGTTCTGCTGGGGTTTTGGGGTGCCTTTATCAAGCCTCCCTATTTAGCAGTAACAGCTTTTTGGATGGATTGTTTCCCATCAGCAAACTTTGCAGCCTGCCTGACTTCAGATAATAAATCCCTTCATGGGATAAACTGTTTTCCTATGGAGAAACTAGTTATTAACTTTTGACTTCATCGAAGTTTTAATAATATGCTGCATACAAGAGATATCTGTGGTTTGGATGGGAGAGAGACAAGAAGAAATGCAGCAATTTATATTTACATATTAGGCAATATGTCTGGATGATGGGGGATGTGATAGAATTAATTATGCAGAACTGCAGTGACAGCTAAAAAATGGAGCATACAAACACGGATGTATATTTTGACTGCTGCTAGTGCTGGCCGCTGCAAATAATAGCAACTATGAAGTTGGCCCTGCTTGGCTAGTTGATTATTTCTAATTAACTCTAATTTCCTTCAGATGTATGCGGCATTAGTCATTTTTATATGGTGTATATATAGTTTGCTTAATATTTTGTTGATTATCTGCTATTCTTATTCTGGGCTTGGTTTAGTAATCCTTATGATGCTATTTCTGTGCCCCCACTTCATGACTGAAACATGCTGGAGAAAGCATTAGGGGAAGAAAGGAAATGTACTTGGGTATTCCAAATTTCATAATCCTGTTAATATTGATCAGTGTTTTAGGAGCCACAAACACACATATTTGGCAATCTCTCAACATTTGCAAGAAATTAATATTCTAGTCTGGTAAATTAACACAAAGCTATAGGTTTAATTTTTTTTTCTAAGTTGTGCTTTATTTTTGGCTTTCTTTTCTGCTCCCATGCTACTGTACTTGAGGAAATTGGCACAAGCCACAGGAGTTTGTATTTGTTGCAAGGTGTTGTTTTGCCAGAGGAAGCTAAAAGCTTTTGGGTTCTTGAGATGTTGCCGTACAGCACTTCACTCTAGTGGTCTGTGCCACAGGCAAGGTCACACAATTGCTTTGCTGGCTTATTTTTTTTGTTGTTGCTATTGCATGAATGTAAATGCATATTTTTTTTTCCGGGGGCGGGGGGGGGGCATTGGCCTTTATGGTCTTTGTGCCTACAGGCTGGTGCACAAAGCATAGGAAGCTCCTGACAGGCTCCAGGTAGCCCTCATGCCTAGTGTCAGCAAGCACCCCTTCCCACATAAATCCTTTATCATCCTGCTAGAGCCTTCCACCATCTGCCTTCCGCCATCTCCTAGTTGTTCATCGCTGATGCAAAAGCTTCACTTAAAAGCATGGCTCCCACAATGAGCTTAGACCTGTATCGTCACTGGTAACATTAGCAGCTCTGAGCTCCGCGCTTTGTGTGTGAGCAGAAAGAGATGGTTGTCAGTGGCTTGGTAACATGTGAAGTGTCTGGCATGCAACTTGCCTGGAAAACCCTAATTAAGACCATTCTGGTTCTGCAGCATTGGTCATCTGTGGCTGTCTGCAGAGAGCTGAGGAGATGTCATGGACCTACTGCTAGAGCCTCAGCTGTGAACTCTCACACTTGGTGCCAGAACTCAAAACACTCTGCTGTTCTTGAATTCTCGAAAAAAGTTAAGAAAAAAGTGACATCTGTCTTTCAGATCCCTTCTTGGCTTGCAAGTAAGGGATCTAATGAGTACCAAAGGAGACTGTGAGTGGAACAGGCAATAGAGAGGCATGGGCTCAAAACTTGGCAAGGATTTTAACTGTGTAGCTGCTTTTGATGGTTTTCATTTTTGTGGCTTTTAAAATTTAGGGTTAATTATTTGAAATACAAGCTAACTAGGGTATATAATTATGTAAGTCCCTTAGTAGCCGTTGGAAATCAAAATTGTTTTGCTGTTAGGCTCCTCTAGCCAGGGGAGGAAAACACAGCTATTCTGATCTGAGGAGCTTTATACAGCTTTATAGTATCAGGCAATAAAATGAAACTTTACCCTAGCTGAGAACCTCCTTGAATATTGTACAACTTTGAACAATATTTTGGAAATGTCTGATGTACATGAGTGTAATGTATCACCTGCTGGTCTCAGCTGTAGGCAAACGACTTGGTCTCTGAATCATCCATGCAAATGGTTTGTTATACTTGAAGGGTAAATTGTATGATTAGGCAATTAATAGTAAAAAGTTCATTCTTCCCCACTGGAGTGCAACAATATTCAGCAGAATGTATTGCTCATTCGCTCCTTGAAGTTCTTATTTGATTCTTAAACAGTCAGCACTGGTTGAGTAATCTTTTTTTTCATATAAGAAAAACAGCTCTAATTGCAGAGTCATTGCTTTCTGTAGTCCCATACTGCATACTTCTCAGACTCATTTCTCCTTTTGGGCCTACGTATAAGGAGTCATCAATACAAGACACTTTGCAATTACCTCTGCTTGTTCAGGGAAGGCAGTTAAGCATGTGATTCTTCATCTTATAAAGAGATGCTTTGTCTTAATGCATCATTTTGCAAACAAATCCTGATGATCCATTGAGCACTTGAGTTAAAGTGCCCCGGTTTCATGCTGAATACTGCAGCAGCCACAGGTGGTAAACAAGGCAAAGGGATATATAAGTGGTAGCAGTCTTTCTAGGAGGGTATATGACGTGATTGAGGGAGGAAATTATTAACACTGGGGGGAAAAAAAAAAGTATTTTTCCATCCCTCACAGGGTCACTGGTATCCAGAAGAAATTATATCCCTGACTCAATCTTTCCAGTGTCATCAGATTTGACAATTATGTATGTGCCTGTCTCTAATAAGCAGTAGAACTTACTTAAATTGGAGTATGCTGTTTCGGCAAGACATTATTTCTGCTTGGAAAGGATTGTGTGTTTGTGGATCAGTTTGGCATAGATATGTGCCCATAGAATGGTTTAGGTTTTACTTTGTTAGATAGTATTTGAAGATGTTTTTCCAAGATGTTTTGGTTTGTGAGCTCAAACAGCCCTGTGACTGGCCCAGGGAGTAAATAGTCTGGGGGAGGATGTTTAATCTGTCATTGTTTTTTCATTAATAAAACAAAATCTAAAGAAAAGAGTAAGGATGGATTCTGTTATGGCTGAATTCAGTCTGGTACTGCAAGGTATTGCCTGTTCATGCTGTCTAGCTTGGGTTTCTCTGGTACCTATCAGAAGCTGAGATCCCCAGGGTGTGCAAGCAGGACCTCTGCACATTGCCTCCCGGGTTCGAGGGATGTCTGCTTCTGATTGGTTAAAAAAATACATACATTAGTCATGATTAAAGAGTGAGAGCAGTCTTTTCAATTTTATCAAGAACTTAGAATACACCTGCATAAAGCCTGCAACCAACTTAAGGTTTGAATCAATAGGAACATTCCTCAGGTTATTTCTGCTGACAGAAGATTTTTGCATAAGAACAGTTCTTGAGCTTGTAGATCTGTTTTTAGTTTTAAATCTTAGTCTTTATTTTAGCTAGCTTTAAATGCTGGCACTTCTAACATATTTATCTTCCTGATCCAAATCGCCTCGCTCCATGTCCTTATCTTTTCTGCACCTCCAGAAGATATTCCTGATTTGTTTATTTTTTTAATGTGTCTGACAATATTACTCGAACTCCTGTTTGATGTCAGTGAACACAGGTGTCCCTGGTGTACCGGGGGGGAATAGAAGGGGAAGTGCCTGAGTGTCCCCTGCCCCCTGGATTTGCAGAGCAGGGGTGGCCTAGGAGCCAGCACAGGGAGAAGACACGGCAGGCTTGTGCACACCCATGTCCATGCCTGGCCTCTCTGCAACCATGCAACTGCTCTGGCTTTTTGAAGGGTATGGGCACACAAGATGTCTGCAAGGACAGAAAGGTAGAACTGACATGACGAGTGGTGGGAGAGGCTGAGACACCCATTAAACCTGTTAAGCACATTCTGGACAGTCCGGAGCTGGCCAGAAAATCCAGGATTCAGGCTGGATGTCTTCAGGGATTTTATAGTGTTCAAATGAATGCCTAGGGCACTCAGACCCTTGGTAATAGTTGGATAAGGCAGGGAGAGCCTTTCTGTGGTCAGGCAGCATTGCTTCAGTGAAGGATGGAGCTGTTCCCTTCATCTTGGGTGTGATGGGCAGTCAGCAGCCATTGTGGCAGCTGGCTCTCCCATGGAGCTTGCACTTAGGGTTCAGGCCATTGCTGTCCCAGGCAACCTGTACCTGTAGAAGAGGCCACCTCATGCTCTTGCTTCCCTCGGGGAATTAAAAGTCCCATTGGACAAGAGCTGCCCCTGCCCTGTGGCATGGGGTATTGGCAGCTCATGACGTAAGAAAATAAAATTATTCTTGTGACATGGCTCACAGATACTCTGTCCCTTCCCCAAAGGTTTATTGGAGTCACCACTTAAATATGTGATGTGAAAGATTGAGGGTGCATGAGGAGACTGGTCTTGTAAGGTAATGTCCTGCAGCAGGTCTCTAAATTAGATGTGGCAACTACCCCATCCTTCCCTGGCAATGATAATAGCTATCTAAAATTTACATTGAGTATTGTGACCTAAAACTGTGTGTGGATCATGGGTGACCCACAATGACATTGCTGCTGAAAGCACAGGCTGAGATTGCATGGAATGATTTTCCAAAGTGATTACTGGTGGTGTCTCCCTAGTTTAAAGACACCATGCAGGATATGGGTTTTCAAAGGGGAAGTCTTCAATGCTGTCTAAAAACCGAAGCTTTCTGAGCTGCTTTGCATGTAGAGTTAGAGAGATCCAAACTCCTAGTTACTTCAGAAAATACAGACTGGAATATTTCAAAATGAATTATTCATCATTTAATTTCTGGGAATAACTTTGACATCACTGCTGATGTAGAAATTGTCAGTCTTTCAGTTTCATTACTGTTGCTGTGGGTACCATAGCAATGGGAGTGTTATGATACTTCCAACTCTTACCAAGCACAGAAAATCTCTGAGTTTTCTAGAAGACTTGTCTGGTTGAATGCAGAGAAAATTCTAGTCTTTGCTTTTTCTTGGCTTAGGTATCAAAATTAGGAGTTTGGTTAAATGGCAACTTTTTGCAATCTCTTTCTGCAAATCTGGGTAGTTTTTGATTTGTGATATGCAAGAAACAAAGTGAAGTGTAGTAAGATTTTAAAATACTAGCTTTTCCAGATGTGACACTTGAGCACAAGATGTTAAAAGAAAAGGCTTTTGGCTTTCTACCAAGATGGCAAAGACATTCAAAATTAATTAAAATAAATTTTCTTAATTGCCAAAGACTACATGGAAAAAGAAGACTTTATGCAGAGATATAAAATTATTCTGCCTGTTTTCCATTACAATGATGATAAGGTCTGTGTTCCTCAGATTGATACAGGTTGATAATAATTCTTCTGAAATCAATACCTAACTTGTATTTACACTGCTGTTCAGGTGAGTGATATGAATATTGCTCAGGTGCTGTCTGTAACTGATAGAAGATAGACAAATCACCTCAGACTAAGCTTTTAAAAGGATTACATCAGTCTTAAAATGTATGTTTATCGGTTCATCATTTCAAATTGAAAGAAAGTATAGACTGCTCTTTGTGGAAAATAAAGCCATTTTCTTAATTGATCCTGGTTACTTTCTGCTAAAATATTTTCTGAAACTTAACAATAAGTAGAAACTTATGTTTAAGAAACCAAAAAGCTGCTTATTGGAGAGGCATGAATACCACTAATTAAATTTGTTTTAACAGCCTGGTTGCAAGTATGAAGCACCAGAAGTAGTAACCAGTGAAAAGAAAGACTTTAAGTAAAAAATTGTAATGGTGAGGTCTTATTTTGGATTACTTTCTAAAAGGACAACCTGCTTGTTAACCAAACCAAAAAACCTACTGTTCTTTTACCTGCACACACTCCCCCTTCCAAAAAAAAAAACCCAACAAACAACACACAAACCAGCCAAACAAAAACCTTAACCCAAAAACTAGGTAAAATACTGGATGATTTTCACATTACAATATTTCCTAGAACATGGGAGCTATTTGCTTCAAGTCCCTGATTGCACATATCTCTTTACAAAATTGCCCAGACCCATGACCTCATGTGCTGAGATAAAAAAGATAACATTTAAAATTCACCTAAACCACATGGGATGTCAGCTCTTGCAAACTGAAGGTATCTTGTAGATGTTAATGTTTTTCTGGGTCTAGTCCTTTGCGGATGAAGAAACAGTGCTGGGTCATTTGCCCCTTTCTGAGCATCCACAAAGCTGTTTGGGTGGTGTGCATTGATGCTGTTTGTCCAAATGGTTCCTGCTTAAAGATAATAAAAATGAGAAGAGGTTTACTGATGGATATACTAATATAGAACTACATCCTTCTGAAATGTGACTCTAATGGGCTCCAAATGAGGTAGGCAGTGTTAAAATGTCATCATTTTGCCTTCTAGAAAGTGAATCTAAAATTTTTCTATGGTTTGCCTTTCCTTCTAATAGCATGCATTCAGAGTCCATGAAGAGGAACACACAAAATTTACGTGTTGGTCCTTGTGCTCTTCTGTATTTGGCCCAAAATGGCTTATCAAATTTGATCTTTTGTGCTCTTAGTTCCCACAAACCTGTGTATTCCTACAAATAAGTCTGTCACTATATTGCGCCAACACTCATGTCTACTGATAATGCTAAGAAAACAATTTTCTTTGCACATCAAATTTCATGAATCAGGAGTGTAGCATGCTCCACATGCTCCAGGGTCAAACTATTAAAGTATAATACAAATGACAGAAATAACAAGTTAAAGCAATTTATATATGGTATTTATTTTATGTTAAACAAGACAGACTTCAGTCATGATTAATACAGAAGCGAGAATAAAATCAAGAATCAGGAAAAAAGAACACACGATTAGGTTTTAATATTGACTTATTAATTAATATAATATTATATTAATAAATATAATATTATTTAATATTAACTTAAAAATAAAAATATTAAATTTAATATTCAGCTAATATTTAAAGGAGTATTTGCATTTAAAGAATTTAATATTATCTCCTAAGCTTCCCCTTCCCCCCCCTCCAAATCAAAGGCACAAATTCAATATTAAAGGCTTATCTCGCAAGACAAAAGGTTTAGAGCTCTTCTCACCAGGTCCTCCAGTTGTGTTCCTCTGACAACATAGCTATAGCCTACCTTTGCATGGGCACTTTTTGAAGGCAGAAAAAGCAGCAGAGACTACTTTAGCTTCTGAGGAAATAATCAAATTGTGCAGCAGAAATGACTAAATAAAAAGGTAGAGAAATGTTTTTATTGGCCAGTGAAGCTTGTTACAACTTAACAGAAGTACTATGATTTTGAAATTATCTTAGGGTTTAAGCTCTTCTTGTGGCACTGAGTCTGGAAATGTGCAAAATGGGGTGAATTTCTGTGAATCTTGTTTGCTATAAGCACTCCTGCCTTTGGCAGTGGCTCTTCTGCTTGCTGTTTGCTGCAGCAAAAATAATAGGGTGTTTGTTAAAACTGGGATCTAAAAGCAGAAAGCTGATAGGACTCATACTGGTCACTGCCTGTCATTGGATCTTGAGAAGCCAAAATATGCTACTTATAATTGTAAATATGCACACTGTAAACTAGATTCTACAATTATATGAAAAACTCTGGTATGAGGAAGAAATATATCTTAATCTTTCCTATTAAGGCTTGGGTAATAATTTACAGCAAGATGAGAAGAGTACCTGGTATCTTGTAGAGTGAACTTTAAGACATGCTGATAGTTTTAATTTTGGTATAATTTCAACTGGGGTTGTCATATTATTAACCTACATCATATTATATCCTATGTTAATAATGAGGCAATTCATAACAATCATAACAACCTTCAGAGGGTGGAATGCACATTTAATGGCATGTTCATCTTCTGTTGTGAATAAATGGCTGACTTTTTTGAATGACTGGTGTGACAGAACCTTCTTAGGACACATTGAGCACAGGATGCTCTATTTTTTCATTATTGTTACCTCACTGCTATTGTTCTACTGCTGAATCTGATTAAAAGTTGGGGGCGAGGAAAAAAAAGTCTGTGGAATAGGTCATGATGGGAGAGGAAATCAAGTGACTGACAAATCAGCAGCTGGCAGAGTAATAAGACCGACAACCTATGGCTCATGGTGCCCCAAAACTAATTTTTGGAAGCAATGAGTAAGGTTTATCAGTGAAGCTGTCCTGGTTTTCCTTGGTTCAAAAGGCTTGAGCGCTTCTGGAAATTTCTTGCCTTAGTGTTGTTTGGGTGCCTGTTGATCTGAATCTTGATTAGATTTCTAGACCATCTTGTCATCCTTTGTGTTTTGGAGAAATCTGAGAATAGAAACCAAATACCTCATTTTTTCTTTTTTGCTTGAAATGTTTTTATAGAAACCGAAAGAGTCTGCTTTTCACTTTTAGCTATGGAACAAGCTGGACTTCTTGGAGGGACAAAAAAGCATAGCATGAGAAATGGCGTGTCTTAGCATTTGTTTGTTTTCAATAGATAAAGATGACAGATATTGCTTGTTTTCTTTTAGAAGCCTCTTTCAGTTGGAGCCACTCTTTTTTTTCAGTTTGGAATTTACCTTTACACAGCAACTTACTGTGTGAAATTAATTCTTTTGAAATTATATATTTTTGAAAATATACTAAGGAAACTAAGGAAGTGCAAGCTGGATGAGGGGATAGTGAGGTGGATTGAGAACTGGCTGTGTGACAGGACCCAAAGGGTAATGACTAATGTAGCAGGTTCAAGCTGGAGGCCTGTAACCAGTGGTGTCCCCCAGGGGTTAATACTTGGTCTAGTCCTGCTCAACATACTCATCAGTGACCTGGACAAGCTGACAGAGTGTATCCTCAGCAAGTTTGTTGGTGATACCAAAACTGGGAGGGGTGGCTGACACCCTAGAGGACTGTGCTGCCATCCAGCAAGACCTGTACAGACTGGAGAGCTGAACAAGGAAGAACCTCATGAGGTTCAACAGGGAAAAGGGTAGGGTCCTGCACCTGGGGAAGAACAATGTTAGGCACCAATACGGGTTAGGCATGGATCTGCTGGAGACAAGTTCTGAAGAGAAAGATCTGGGGGTCCCTGGGGACAGCAAAATGACAATGAGCAAGCAGTGTGCTCTTGTGGCCAGGAAGGCCAATGGAATCCAGGGCTGCATAGGGAAGAGTGTGGCCAGTAGGTCGAGGGAAGTCATTCTCCCCCTCTACTTGGCACTGGTGAGGCCACAACTGGAATACTGCATCCAGTTCTGGGCTCCCCAGTTGAAAGGCTGAGAGAGCTGGGACTCTTTAGTCTAGAGAATAGAAGGCTGAGGGGAGACTTTATTAATGCCTATAAGTATCTAAAGGGTGGGTTGAAAGAGGAGGGAGCCAAACTCTTTTCAGTGAGAGGACGAGGGGCATGTTGGAACATAGGAGGTTCCACTCAAATATGAGGAAAAACTTCTTTACAGTGAGGGTGACAGAGCCCTGGAACAAGCTGCCCAGGGAGGTCGTAGAGTCCCCTTCTTTGGAGATTTTCAAGACACACCTGGATGCAGTCCTGAGTGTCATGTTCCAGCTCTAGGCAATCCTCCTTCAGCAGGGGAGTTGGACTAGATGATCTCTGTGGTCCCTTCCAACTCTAAAAATTCAGTGAAATACAGTTTAAGCCTACACAGAATTTACAGCTTCAGGTATATTTTCTGTTTTAACAGTTTTTAGTATGAATCTTCAAAGATTCTTTGGCCTAAGCAGTCTATTTCTTTATTCTCTTATATTTAGCCCAGTTTTCATTCCACTGCCTCATGCAGATACTAAAACACATACTATTCTTATTTACCTTGGGCTGTAATTTTTGTATCTCTGTGGGGTTTTTCCCCCCCCCCCCCCAGCCAGGAAACAAAAAAACAGGGTGTGCTTTTAAAGGCAGGAAAGTAGCTTTAAATATCCTGATGGCAGAGCTGTAAGATTTTTTTTTTTTCTTTAGAAAGGAAAAAAAAGAGCAAGCATGATTTTCTTGAAGACTCTCCAAATTTGTAGCTTTGTGAAATGTTTATTTTCGAGTCCCTTTCTGAGTCTAAAAGTGAATCTTCTTCTAACAGCACAAGCAGGACTTCCTTTTCTTCTATTTTCCCCCTGACTTCCTGGTGCCTTACAAATAGCATTTTTCCTGTAGAATAAATAACTTCACTGAAATAGATATATAAACCCGCTGTAAAACTCAAGTCTGTTTATAGCTGAAATCCAACTGTTATTTTGCAGCTGGTCTCTGGAGTTACGCTGAACCTCACAGAAGATTATTAGCTTCTCTGGGATCTCTGTTTTGCACATTAGTTCCTTTTGAGTGAGGAGCCAACCTTGTTCCTGACCTTTCCTAATGCTCTTTTCTAATTGCCATAGGTGCAGGAAGACAATAAAAACAACTGGGGCTTTATGAAGTCTTGCAAACCATTCACTCTGTATGTTTTCCTAACTGGAAGCTGCACCAGAGGCAGGAGCTGGTGGCAGGGCTGGATGCAGGAATGGCAGCTGTTGAGGGGAGCAGAGGAAGGTGGTGACTGATGTGATTGTCTGACAGGCTGCCACCGCTGTGGTTCCCAGGAAGGTAGTGTGAGTCCTGCCAGCGTGCCTCTGCTACTTCCCTACTCTTAGACAGCAAAGGAAGCAATTAAAATTGGGGTGAGCCAGAGGTGTCGTGTGTGGCGCTTGTCTGTGGTGTAACACCCATGAGACACACGTGTCCTTAGGCTGTGTCTCATGTGGTGAAGGTCATTAGTCATGGAGTCCATAGTAATGGATGGTCCATCCATGGACTCATAGTAATGGAGTCCATAAAGAGTATCAGTCTTGCCTTGCAGCCTTCTACTCAATTTGAGACAGGTAGCCTATCCAATGATGCTTGTGTGGCATGGTCTCATTTCCCTACAGGGCATGCAGAAAGGTTCAGCCAAATGGAGCTGGTTCCCTGAACACTCCTCATTTGTGAACAGAGCTGGGACCTTGCAGTGCTGAGATAATACAAACCAAGTAAAAGGTCCATGTAATTGTTATTCCTGCTCTACTAAGCTATGTTGCTTTGCTTTTTCATTTTTGAGATGGGGGAAGAGAGATTGAGACATGATGTAATGAAGTAATGTGTGCAGGACCTTTTGTGGGTAAGTTCAGGACAGAGCTAGCATCTCCATTTCATAATAAACTGTAATTTCCAAACTATAGGTTATGGTCATTAAAAGTTTATGATCCTGGAGGTGATGTTATGTGCCTAGAAGCATGAATAAGAAATGTATTTACATAGCAAAAATTCTGGGAAGCTGCCCTCTCTTTTTGTCAAAGCTACTCTTAGGTTCTGACCACAAGAAAGCAAAGCATAGAGACAATTGGAAAATTATGTTGCTGTTCCAGCTCAGGTGGTGGTGTCAGAATATGCAAGACCTAACATGATTAGAGCAGTTTTGTCCTTTCATTTGAACAGATGCGAGTTGGAGTCACTAATAGATCTGCATCATAACACTGGTTCAACCCTGAGTCATGGGATTGTTTCATTCTGCTATATCCATTTTTGATGAACCACTTTGCTCCTTTTTTTTTTTTTATTTGAGGGTGGGTTAAACAAATGCTAATTCCTCAATGAAATACTTTGCCCATGTTGAAACTTGAATGGGATATTTTCCAGAGTGCAAGATCAGAAACCAACCTTCACGCAGTATCTGTGCCAGAGATGGCTTACCAGGAAAGCAGATCGCCTAGGGGTAGATAACATGAATGAAATGGGCAAGGGGGGGGGTTGTCAAAGAGTATTTATATTTTGATGTTTCTGGTCTTGTGACACTAATTTTTTTTTGCACTGAATCAAGTTGGATATCAGACATTTCATTGATTCAAGTTGTTAAAATTCCCAGCTCTTGCTGAAGCAGACCATCGTCCCTGCTTTTCGTTAAGGTTGTTCAGATTATTTCGTGTCACAGAAAAAGAAAGCGGTTATTCAGATCACAGCTTTCCTACTTGTGAACAGCAGATGGGATTGTACCTAAAGCAAGTCCAGGACCAGGTAGTGACTTTGTGGATTTTTACAGGAGCCCACATGTTCAGATGTCCACAAAGCAAATTGGGCAGGAGTGCAGGAGATCAGTGCCTACCTCACCTCAGCTGAGCCACAGGCCCTGGAGCATTTGCAAAGAGTGAGTCATCTGTGCAGTTCCAGACTGCAGCTGCTACAGCATCATAGGAAAAGACTAAATTGGAGCTTAAAAATGAGGGGAAGGGGCAAACTCTCTTTTTTGAGAAAGAAACTAAAGAAACTACCAGCTAACTGAAGGATGCAAAGACATTTTTAAGAGAGACCTGTGAGATTTTCTTTAATTCCAACCCTGTTATGAAGAGAAGCATTTGTCCCAGGATGGAAAATAAGATGCAGCTACATGTACAGTCAAGCTAGACTTGACTGTGGTTGCTAATGTAAATGGAGAATGGATTATTTTTTTAAGTCAGTGTATTTAAACCAGAGTTTAAAAGTCTGAAGAAAAAGGACAAGCCTAGCCTAGCACTAATTTTCCTTTTACATTTTACCTATGTTCAAATCTGGTTTGCTTTTTCCCATAGAAATTCGATCCCCCTGAAGGTAGACTATGTAGCTAGAAGCAAGAGTACACTGCTCTTGGAAAAATCTGCATGCCTTTGTGCTTAGATTTCCTTGCTTTTACGTCTGAGCTGAGTCCCTGACAATTGAAAATATTTGAAGAAGGAAAACTAAACCCTAATAAATGTGAAAGGTATTTGTACAAAAACACAAGCCTTCTTCCCTCTGTCTTAATGGAAGTACCTTAAAAGGCTTGCATAGGCTACACAAATAAATACAACTACCAGTTCCTTCTCCGCTCTTGTATGCCAGTTTTGAATATCTTTGTTTCTATTATTTTTCCTTATTCTTTACCGTAATAAAGATCTGTAAGTAAGATTTCTCTGTGTCTAAACTCAGCAGCTACGTGGTCACATCTCCATATCATTTTTCCTGTGAACTTTCAGTTCCTTCTCCTGCACTTGGAATAAAATCAAGCACTCTGTTAATGGCCAGGAGCCTGTAGCAAGAGGGCCGTACCGCAGCTCATCTGGGCCTGTGGATGGAAGAGGTGAAATACTATCAGTATACTGGAGCAGTGATGAGTATCTTTAAAGTCAGTTGCCTATAATAGCAACTTAGTTGAAGAGCAGAAAAAGTGCTGCTCTGCTTTGCGACTGCTCAGGACCCATTTTCACCATGTAAAGTCACTTGGCTGGAAGCTGTGAACCCAGCTTGGCTTCAAAGTGTGCCTGGCTCTTCATTCACAAATGAAATGCTCTAGAGAGCTGCCAAATTGGGGAGATTATTCTGCCTCCTTTTCTGGCAAGCTGCGACTCCATGTATCACTTCATTTATATGCTAATTGAGGCCAAGCCTCCAAATAGACTCCATACAATATCAGTGTGACTTGGCCCCGCCTGTGTGGTGATTCTGCCTTCCAGCAGCCTCAGTGTCTGTGCTCTGAGCCAGAGAGGGTTTAGTATGTCTTCATCAATGAAGTTGTATGTCCTGACCCCAGCTTTCAGAAGGTAATGATTAAACTTGAGGAACGCAGGTGACTCGCACCAAGGATGACCCACCTCACTGTGAAGGTGAGTTTATCCCTTTTCTTGACTGGGGCTCTCCACGTTTCAACTCCAAAGAGATGCTGATGTTTCTGAGGCCAGTTGGCTCAATAAGAGGTTGCAGAGGGCACAGCTAATTATGGGGACAACGTGTTGATGAGCTGCCCAGGTAGAACAGTCATTTTTGTTACCTCTTCTCTGCCAGCTCAAGCATGGCTGGCTGGCAAAAGCTCACTCTCCTCTAGATTGACCATTTTTGAAGGGTAGTAAGGAGCTTTGTCAGCCATTTCTCGAGGAGCACTATACTGTTATCGAAAGAGCAGGTACAAATATCTATTGATATTTTAGGATGTTATGAATTTCAAAAGCTGAGGTTGAATTCAGTATTCAATAAGTGGGACACCTGCCTCATCTTGAATTTTATGGGACTTTTGGCTGAAGGTTGAGAAATCCACGTGTTTATGATAAAAATTCTTCAAACCTTTTCAGAAGGAAGTATTAGTACCTCATGCTTTAAGGTATAGATGTGACATTGACTCACAAGAGTATTTACCACTAACCTCAGGGATTAGAGGTCCATACTAAATTCTGAAGTTTCTGTGTGATATAATTTACATACTTTTCAAAACTTTCTTTTCGAAACATATCAAGCTGTCTTTTAAAAGTCTTGTTAAAAGAGAATTGAGTGCTTTGAAAGTTAGCAATTTCCCAGCTGGCAATCACCTGTGCGAATCCTTTCCATGTCTGTGTTGCAGTGCAAGCCATTACAGACAACAGCAGCTCAGGCATGGGAACACTGAGTTGGAACATGCCTAGCTTTTAAAAACCCCATGCTTGCACTGCAAGTCCTGGTCTAGGTGCCCAAAAAGGGGTTTCAAGGCCTACTGGAGAGAACAAATGACCAAGGTAAGGATGCTGACAAGAATAAAAATTCCTGTGCTCTCCCAGGTTGAGTGCATGCTCACAGCTTTGAAATTTAGTAATTATTTAAAATCAGGATTCATGGCTTGGGCTCAGGGACCTGCATTTTCTCTTTACCCATAGGGGATTTGCTGTGCTCTTCTGAGTTGTGGCAGTGCCCATCTCTCATCTGGGAAGTGGCAGGTATCAATTCAGCATGAGCTTCCTCCCCTGCCTGAGGCAGCTCAAATTTACACCTTGTGTGCTAGATAATTGCATTCAGTGAACAAATTGTCACAGAGACACTATCCACCTTACCTGTTGATATGGAGTCATGATCTGGCCAGGAAAGGAAGACAGAGTCATCAAGCCATAGAGCAAGAAAACAAGAGGGAACATGACTGTTTTGCCTAACGATGAGGCAATTTCCTGGGATGGAGCAGTTATGGGATCTGGAACTTTCCAGAAGTACTTAAACGCTTTTGCAATTTGTTCATCACTCTTCAGATAAACCTTCCATGGGATTTCCAAAGCCTGTCTGTGCATTCAGTTTTCTTTGTTCCTGTGAAGAGCTTGTGTCTGTTCTTAGCAGTGTGTTGCCTCCAGTCATGGTTGACAAAAACAGGTGCTAGGTGAGGTTCCCGCCAGGGCATGACCGCTAAGCTGAAGAATGCCACCGTGCTTGTGCAAGGAAGTGGCTCATTTATTTTCATGATACTATGCTCCTTTGTGTGCTTGGTGGAGCAGGTCTTGGCAAGTGTCGTTCACAAAAGTCTCTTTTATGTGAAAAAGCTCCAAAGCTGATAAATTTCCTGTGTCAAATGGGTCAGAGAAAGGACATCCCTATTCTAGGCCAGGATGGTGGTGTTAGGTAAACAGGGATTGTTCCTTGGCTTGGGAACTGACCCCATCTAGATGAGGTCATTCAGAATCTTTGCTAAAAGAGATGATTGCAAAGGGCAGGATGGCAGAGGGGGATCAGCCACACTACAAGGGCATGTGGCCCAGGCTGGAGAGCTCACGGCTCAGAGGACCATCCTTCAGTTTGCAAAGCTCTACAAGAGGCAGCAGTCCTCATTCTGTCACCTATTGGCCTCTGCCCTGGAAGCAAAGGCAGTAAAAAAAACCTGAACAAGTTGGGGAGTGCCAAGTTGGTGCAAGTCAGTTCCTAGGAGACTCGTATCTGAAGCACCATCCAAAAGTCTGGAAATACCGTATGAACAGTGGAAGCCTCAAGGTTTCTACCTGAGCTCCTTTGCTACCAGTGCTGCAATTCTGTTACTGCTGGATTACAATGCTTGTTCCTTAGCAAAGCTTGAAATGTGTTTATCCTACGCTGGAGTGAAAGGACAATTCTTTGAAATGTTACTCTTTTTCACATTTATATTTTTCTTGTTAACTCAGTTGTGCTAATGTCTGCTTTTGGATGCTAATAGGATAATTTAATTTGTGAAGTCTGTTTTGAGGTATCTGACCTGACACAGGATGCATCCCACTGTGAAGCAGTATCTCTGGCTAATTCAGAGCAGAGATTTTTAAGTCCATACCTAAGGTGAGCACAGCAAGAACTTTAACACAAAGGTGTCCCATTGTCAAGAGCCCTCCAGAGTATGAAAGAACATTCTATTTGTTGCCAAAAATTCCAGTTTGACTGAAAAGTAAAAATTCATATTTTTTGTCTCTAAGCTATGCTGGTAACTCTGTGTCTCACCACATTGAGGCTAGCTGACAATACAGGTTAATTTTGAAATGTGTATAGCTGTGTTTCATGAAGTTATGAATCTACAGTAAGGGAAAATCCAGCTCTTGCAGCAAAGAGAACAGCTTGTTGGCAGATTTAATTGGAAAAGGGAATTATCTGGGGAGAGGAGAGTGACTTAAAGGGCAGGAGGAAGAGTAAACAGGTTGTTTTCCTGCAGTTCTTGGGTGCTACCTTTGTAAAGGAAAATGGAGCTTCTGTATGTAATTGCAGGGCTTCTTTACTGTAGGAAGATAGAAGAAAGTGGTCTGCATTTCCATAAATTTTATGGGAAGAGCTTTGTGTGTCTGAGAGAAATTGTTGTCAGTGGTTATTGTCCTATTGCATAGTTCTGAGAGACATAAATGCAATGGCTTGTCTGGGTATGAAAAATGTATATCTTGTGATGCTCATGAGGTCTTGCTGAAGGTAGTGAAACAACCGCCCTTCATTTGAGTCAACTGCAAAGTGCAATTAAGCTTTATGAACAGATATCTGAAACAATAGGAGTCACCACCCCGCAAATTGAGGGTATGTATGAAGCTGTTTAAGAATGTGTTGTGTAGGTGGAAGGTTTGATAACAGGCTGAGTTAACATGCAGGTGGCCAAATTTTGTTCATGTGGAAGACAAACCAGAAAGACGTCAAAGCGGCATGCAGAAAAGGCATCAAGAAAGTCTCAGCAAAATAAATAATTGCTGCCTGACTGAATAAAAGCTGAGTTTTCAGAAGTCAGGCACCTGGATCTCCATGTAAGCAAGGTATTATGTGGTCAGAATTTCTCACTGATACGTGAGAACTTGTGTTTAGGGAATTAGAAGGCTTTGTATCAGAAAAATGCAGTACCCAGTTCCAACATCTGTCCATCTGCCAGAGAGAAAGATGCAGAAGTATTGACCAGCTCAGAACATGGTAGGACTCTGGAACTCCTCATTGTTGTAATGGCAAAGCAGCAGGTATTGCTGCTTCTAGCTGTAGTTAAGCAAGTGAATCTTTTATAGGGAATGCAAATTCAGATTTCAGTGTGGAAAATATAAGTGAACATCTATTAGAAGGGAAAAGCCAGGTCAGAGTAAAACACAAACCAGGCCCACCTGTCCTAATTAGATTCTACTGGAGCTTTTCACACAAGATTAGTTACTTGCTACAGAATTTAATTTGTGAAAGTGATACTTGCCACTTGGGTTTGGAGGTTTGCTTTTTATTGTACTGTCAGCTCAATCACGGTTAACCTTTAGTCATCTTTCTGATTACTGCATTGTCTCTGACATGCTCTCTTGAATAAGCTTTACTTCATTATTCACTTATCTCATCGCTTAGCAGAAAACAATTTTTTTTTTCCACAATGTTTGCTTTGTTGACTAGATCTAGCATGTGAGTGCATTGTCTGGCTGTGACAGAAAGGTTGTCCCTTATGTATTTATTTGAAAAAGATTTTTGACTATTTATAACCTATTTAGTCTATTTATAACCAGGACCTTAAGAGGTTTCTAACATTAGGAGTTTGGGCTGCAACTGAGATACCATCTAAATCCAGTACCATCTAAACAGTGTCTTCCACAGATAGTTTCTCTGGTTTTAAAGTGTTTGCAGGCTCCATGTGATTTCCCATACAACTGAGTCTGAATTTTATTAAAGCACTGTCTGAATCTGACTTTCATTAGTCCCATGAATGATCACTAAGTGTAGATTTAGATTCTTCTTATGCTTACGTTGCAGAAAATGCAAAGCAAACAGGCTTAAGGTAAAACTGAAGCAAGGCTGTACATACTTCTGCTGCATTCTTCTGAATACCAGCTAGCACTCTGGTGATGCACTGGCCAATACTGGCTTTTCTGAGCTTTCCAGAATGCATTGCCTAGAGTTTAGCCTACAGACTCTTGTATGCAAAAATCCTTTCAAAAGTAATAGAGAAGTTTTTAGTTTTAGTTAGTCAACTTTCAAAGTGAGAATACAATGAAGGGCAATTATTTACTTCTCACAAAATACCAAGCAGTGTGAGATACCACACACCGTATGTGGAATGAGCCACCAGGGTCACCCAATCCGGTGCCTCACATGTAGAGGGGTAATAGCTGGTTAGACCCGAGAGACACTCCCCAATGCTCTATAACATCTTGGAGATATATAGTCCCATTCAAAGCCACAGGCCGTTGTTTGCCACAGTGGGGCTGTTGATCTAGTGATCAACATCAACAGCATGGTGATCTAGTATCTCTTATAACATACCACAAGAGGATAGCAATGAGATCTAAAGCATTTTCAATAGTCTAAGCACCAAACATCCTGAAGACCTCTAAATGAAAATGCACTAAGCAGTATATCCTACCGCATTCTTTAGTCAGACTTTTGCACTCTGCTGGTACGACATATGCTCAGTGTAGCACGCACACCTTGGACCTGAGCATGCATGCGTGCAAACACGTTCCCCGGTGATCTTCCAGAAATTACTTTTCTGTCTTTATGGGACCACTGTATTGTGTCTTCTGGCCTCTGCAGGGCCAGAGAAGAGAGGTGGCACCTCTGTCCTTCCCAAGCACTTCCAAAGCCTGTCAGCAACCTGCCTGTGGGCTCAGCACCTTTGCCCATGATCCAGGCCAGAGGCTTGAGGTTTTACTGGTCCTCTTGATTGCTGAAGGCAAAGCTAGTAATCTGTGTTTGAAGTGAAACAAGTTTTGGGTCCCAACCATCTGAGCAGACATCTCCTGGGACTTCTGCAGTTCGGATGCAGCTCCTGTGTCCTCCTGGTGGCTTCTGTTTACATTAATAATTAGGTGTGAATTGTCAGGAAGACTTCTTCCCCCATGAAAAAACACCGTCTGTAATTTCAGAAACATCTGCGTATGTTTAATATGACCATATCTGTATGCTTCTGGCAGAGTTGTTGTGCCCTGTTCTCTCTACATCTACAGAAGAGATACAGAGTATTACTACTTGTTGTTCTCCCCCTCTCAGACCAAACCATCGAAACAAAAACCAGTAACCAAAAAGATATATGCTACATAGTACCCTATTATGTTTTCAAAATGTTTGCTGTTCGGTTTTAATTTTGAGATTTAGTCTAGTTTAGGTCTTCACATTCCCCATACTGTTACATTGGTCTTAATTTAACATGTGGAAATAGCAGCCCTGCTAGGGACCAGAAAGCAAATTCTCTAAAGCTAGTTCCAGATAAAATGGATCAGGAAAAAAAATAATAATCTGAGGGCAGTACTATTCTGATAGCAGGTAGATGAGAGTTTTGCTTCACATGGAGGACAGACTTGGTCTATTGGCGTCCAAACAGATCAGCAGTGTGACATTTGTTTCTCACAGGAAAATCCTTTCCCTAGGGTGCAGACAGGAAATCCAAAATGAGAGGAGGTAAATACCAAAGGACTGCTGAGGAAAGGGGAGGAGAAAAAACAGAAAGAACAGTGTTCACTTGTTGTGTTGGCTAAGGAAAGGCTCAGGAAAGAAAATTGTGTGAGAAATAAGTGCTTATTTTGACATTATATGGAGTGCTCTAGTTGCAGGATGAACCACTTCTGTGCCACAGAGCTGTAGTGCCGCCTGGTAAAGTCTTTATTTACTGTGTTCTTTATTTTCTTAAAAATCACTGAATTCCTTTGGGAAAAAAAAATTCAAAATTCAGCTTCTCCAACAATGCATGAGATAAACCTTCACGTTTGTTTGCAGTGCCTGATTTTCTGACTACCAGCCGCTGTGAACCAGCAGCTTCTGTGATGTCCATGACTCATGTTAGAAATTTTGGTGCAAACATGTTAAGCTTTACAGCAGCACAACCTGCTGCATATTTAATTCAGGGGCCTTTTGCTGACCGTACATTATCTAGGCTAACACAGCCCTCTCCAGCTGCTTCCCTCTGGGTACAGGATGCCACCTTATAGGCATTGCAAGGGGTGGGAGAGATGGGAGCTGCTCCATTGAGCCTTGCAATTGCTCCTTGAACTCACTGTTGAGAGCTACATTTTGGACGGATGCCAAATTTTGGACATCAGCCTCCCCCAGAGTCCAGTGTGCAAATGCTGGGCAGCAACAGGTAGGTAATGAGAGCTAATAACTTCAGCACAAGGAATAAGAGCAAGGATTCACCTTCTAAAGGAAGGGCCATGCAAGGCTCTTCTGTGTGGCACTATTGAGATGCTCCGTGACAGGGAGACTGTGAAATGCGGGGTCTGAATAGGACGTTCCTCCCATTGGATTTGCTGGCTTGAGGTTTTTGTCAGCTGGATCTTTGGGCTTCCTGCCAGCCCAGAAAAACTAACAAAGGCCGTTTCTTCAGTTGCATAAGATCAGGAAGAAGGAGAGGAGGAGGAAAAGAAGTGAGGGACTGAACTATTTTTAAGAGAGAAACATTTTTTCCAGAGAAGTAAAAATGCTTTATTTATATAGATACTCAGCCTCTGGTTAGTGTGACCACCAGCATAATTTGTGAAACTCTGAAAAGTGGCATGGATCTCATCACTTTAACATAGTAGAGATGCCTTTTAGCACTACACAGAAAGTTAGGATAGCCTTGAAAATCCTATTGTGGTCAAAAGTTAGAACAGATGCACCATTAAGACTGAGAAGGAATTGTGAACTGGATTTGTCCATCAAAGGCAAATTTATAATTTGACATATCAAATTGTAAATTAAAGGCTTATTTCCCCTTACCCAACATTTTTTCACTCTCTTTCCTAGGTTCTTCAGTGTCTTCATGCTCTTAAGACAATATTTGTCAGGATTGGTTGATTTCTGTGCCTTGAAATAAAGAAAGAAATAGGGTACTCGTATATCTTTATTTTTCAAAAACCCCTTTTCAGTTTTTCAGTCATTCAAAAGTTGTTCAACTGAGCTCATTGATTTCATGGTGCTCATAGCCTCTGGCCATGGCATATTGGACAAAAGTTGAGCTGTTAGATAGCCTTTTTTGAACAAATTCCAATACAGCTACATTTTCACATTCTCTTCCTGAGCTGCAAGCAGATACAAGTGGCCGGCACCATTTTAAGCATTGCCAAATTCTATCCAACTTATCTTAAAAAAAAAAAAATAGAAAAGATAAGTGAAAACAACATTTTAAATAGTGAAGTATAACTAACTATTGCTGTCCTTTCACTATATAAGCTGTTATCGAGTCTTTGAAGTTCTGCCAGCTTGTTTCCATTACAAGGAAAACATGATACCAGCTGGAATTTTTGGAGCACAGAGGGAGTGATGGCAATGGTCCTGTTGACTTAAAAACTGTGCATAATATCCTGTTTTTTATGAACACAGAATAAAGAAACTAGAAACAGTTTTCTTTTTTAGACCTGTGCTTTTTCAGCAGTGCTGCATCCCATCTTTAAACTTTTTTCTAATGAGATATTCACTGTGACTTCTCTCTCGTTTGTTTTCAAGGCTTTTATTTTTCATCTCTCCTGCCCATCAGTACTTCAAGCTATCAAATGTTCCAGACCTGTGTTTATCTGCCCCATGAGAAGCCTCTCGGCTCACATAGCATAACTTCTACTTTGTGTTTGGGGTGTTAGCTTCTGTGGTTTTTCTGCTATCATTACCCCTGAGAGTCTTTTCAGTCTTCCAGTTTGCTTAATGCAAGCCTGGGACTGATGAAAATGGTTATTAACACTTTCAGGCTAACAGCTGGCTGCAGCCAGTGACATAAAAGCCAGCTGCCACGGTCGCTCTGTTGATCACATGCATCAGTGGGCAGGTAAAGCTTTATAACCAAGATAAACTGTGGGAAGGATTCTTCCTAATATGTGCACAGCGTGCACAAACAGGCTGCAGCCCTGCTTTATCTACAAAACAGGGTTCAGTTTCAGTGTGTGCACTGTATTAAGCTTTCTTTGCATTGACATGAAAAAAAACTCGACTTCTGCAATATGTGGTGATTTGAGCCGTATGGCATGTGAGAAACAAGTGGAACAAAGGCTGAGCAAAAAGAGTGAAAGAAGAAAAAAAAAAGTTTGTGGTTTTTTTTTAATTATCAAGATAAAGGGCTACACTTGTTGCCACCTTCGTCCCAACAATTATTCTCAGAATAGTCAAGTCCTTCCTAATGAAAAACTTACTAAAGAACAGAGGCTGGATATACAAAGTTATCCACTGACGCACTGCATGCCTGAAAGAGGTGCTACTCACAGTTCTCCAGTGTGTTTTATATATGGCTGTGAACTGCTACAGGACTGCTGTTTCTGACTTATATGTTGAGTGTTCGCAATCTGCTCTTATTGCTATGATTTTTCACCTCCATCAGGGGGTTCTCTTTCAATGTCCCGATTGCGTGATTTTCAAACACACTAAGATTCTATTCAAAGCGGTTGCTGGAGCACTTCCCAAGTAAATATTTGTTGAAGTGCTTATTAGCAAGACGATTTCCTTGTATATTTTCTGTTTCCATGAACATTCTTATTAGAAACATTAACAGAAATGAAAGGCAATTTGCAAAATGTTGTAATATTTCTAGCATAGCTGAATAGGATGGTTTAATTGGGGTTTTTACAATTGCAAGCCTTCTTTTTATTTTGCCTTTTGCTTGATGTCTGTTTTCTTTTTATAACAACAAAAAAGTGATGCAGTTGCATGTTCCTATGGTAAATAAAAGCCAAAGCAGTCATCCAGCTGTTAAAATTAGTGTTAGATCTGAATTTTCTATGGATTTTCCACTGCATGGCAGGAAATCAGCTTTCATTGCTGCTTCCCCCTCCTCCCCATCCAGCCTCCTATTAGATTAATACCAGAAGTATGAAGTAACGTTTAGCAGAAAGTTGTTGCTTTTAGCTCTGGGAAAACTTGGCAGCCTCTCCAGAAATGAAGGGGGGAGGGGGAACCTGAAACCTCCCTTAACTACAGAGGAGAGCTGAGGCATAAAGAAACGTTTTTCTCCTGTTAAATTTCTGAGGTTTAAAAAAGCATGCTAATGATAAACTGTACCCAAAGTCTAATGAGGATCTGCTCTAAGACCTTGCCTCTCTTTATGTATTAATCGCCTGGCTCTTCCAGGCTACTTTCGTGTCCCCATTTCACATTGCTTCCAACTTACGTCCCATCAGCAAAGCGTATCACTTTGCACAATATAGTGCATTTCTCTTCTTGTTTAGAATGGGTTTCTGTTTTACAGGACAGTCTGGGGAGCTTACAACCAAAATGAAGATTGTTGCTTACAAACACTGGGATGCCTCCCTGACTGCTTTAAGGTTTCAGTAGTACAAAGAAGATGCAACGTGCAAACAAGGCATTATGAGAAAGAAGTGAGACCACCCCCAGCTTCCTATCTCAGATTTCATGGTGGTCTTTAAACTACAGTACAAAATCATAATTTATTAAAACAATGTGTTAAAGATTGTCATATGTTAATTTCCTGTGATACTCTGGGATCAGCAAGTGTATTTTATTGCTTCCTGTGGGCCTAATCCTACATCAGTCAGTGGGAATTTCATTGGAAGTGCATGGTGTTGTGGCCACAGTGGTGCAAGCCCAACTGAAGAGCATGTGTAGAGCTTCTTTGCCAACAGGCTACCTGAGCTGCTGGGCACAGCACTGCAGGATGGAGACAGATGCTCTCAGGTGAGCCAGGTAGACATGGATACACACATAAGTCAGCAGGCTTTACAAAGTCCAGCTCCTGTAAAATAGCTTTTCCAAACTTCTTATATTCCCCGAATAGCTGAGTTTGTCTGCTTCTTGGTTTACCATCGTATTCATTACCTGAGGTGCTGTACAGTAAAGCTTCAGCTTCTGGTTAAAGTACAGGGACCCTGGCCACTGCAGGCTGGGTAGGTGATGAGGTGCAGAACTTTGAGTCTCAGGTACCCAAGTGCTTTACTTTCTTTCGAGTAAGCTCATGGCACCAACAGGTACACAGGTACACAGCACAGGTAAACAGCAGTACTGGTAGGCTGGTCCCCCGTTACTGCTTAGGATAACCCAAAATGGGCCTGACATAAGGGGAAAAGGGAAGAATAGGATACAGATTGGTCTGGCAGAGGCCATATGTGGGGAGTATGTGCTATATCGTGCCTTACATGCCAACAGCCTTCCTGGTACAGAAGCTGACCTGGCCCTCTGGAGATGGATTCCTACAGCACACATCAGTTAAAAAACCTGTGGAGAAATGCTGGGCCACCTCCCCCCTTCCCTTGCATCTTCTGATAGCCACTGAATGCACCCGATTCTGTAACTCTCTCTGCTACCCCACTATATTTTTAGGATTTTTGTTGAAGGGGGTGTAAATGCAGTGGGGAGGTTATGTGGTGGGTTGGCACTTGACTGCTGTTTTAGTTTAGGTTGATTTTGCCTTGAGCGTTAGTGTGTCATCAGGATGTTTATCTTTGGATTTTGTATATTTTGTCTAAGTATGCAAGGCAGTTTGAAGTAGGGCTACGTAGGGAGAAAATTGTTATAATTTATATTTTTCAGTTGCTTTTAATGCTGCCTCTGTTTGAAGAAGAAACCTGAGGCTAAAATATAATTTTGCATCTTACTCTGCCCTATTAGCCCAGAAAGTAGTAGTGATATTGTGTCATCCTTTGTGCTGCTAATGGGACTTAATTCCACATTTGCAGGCCATCTGCTGAGAAAAAACCTCTACAGCCCTTCTCAATGTACATATAAAAACTTGTCAGCAAAGGAAGCTTCATGAATCAGTTGTGAGGATATGTTTTATCTAAACTTTACTAGGCAGAGCTTTTTCCTTTATGAAAGCCAATTCCAGACAATTCCAGTTTGCCAATTCCAGCCCAAATGACTCTAAACAGAATGAAGTATGCTTCAGCAACCATATTTCCTTTTGGTAGAAATGTTTGTTTTACCTCTTTCAACTCTGTACTAATTAATTGGGTTTCACCTGAAGGGGAAGAATATTTTTTGCAGGAGGAAGAAATGAAATGAGTATTTGCTTCAACACAGAGGGATCTATCTTTACAGAGATTAACTGTGAAATTAACTGAATCTTGGGTTCTTGTGTTCCACACATTGCTCCCACTGAGATTTCTTGTGTAACCTTGGACAAGTGGCTTAAATGCTTTTAAGATTCCTAGTAAAGAAAGTACAATCTCACTGCTATGACCTACAACATTGTTAAATATATGAAAGACATTTGCACCCAGATTTTATAAATAGAGACCAAAGGAGAACAGAAAATTTCCCTGGCTTGGCATCCGAGGCAAATCATAAGGCCCCAAACTAAGGTGCATCTAGGAACTTACAAATCACCTTATTGTTTGCTGGGAAAAAGACAAGTCTAGAAGGGGCATAGGATGAAGATACTCTTATATCCAACCACTGAGCACAAAATGAGTTGCCGCCCTAATCTGTGACTGTAATTAATTGTAAACCAGTGTAGCTATGGCATTTGCACCATGTGTTCTGCCAACCATTTGCCTGCTGACTTGACATCTATGAGGAGCATGGACCAACGTGTTGCCTGTAGACCTAGTGCTTGCAGTTTTCAACACGTTTGCTCAAAGATAATATATCAAAATGGTATACATTGTGTACAGAAAAACTTCAGTAACACTGTAGTGAGCTTAGCTGTAGCATCTGAGTTGGGTAATTAAGCCCTGCACCACCCCCATTCACAGAAGCATGCTAATTCTGGCAAAGGGAAGCAATTAATCAGCTGCTAAGACAGATAGCCCTACACAAGCTAATAAGGTATTCCTCTTGTGATCAGAGTAATGTCTGGCTTGCGTTAGCAAAAGTCCTTTTGATTACTGAAATGTTCTATTAGAAGAAGAAATAGTGTGATCTTTTATTGCACTAAATGTCTAGTTGGTTGAATAAAAATAGTTACCTTTCCAACAAATCTTGTCTTTTTATCTTTAGACTGTTGCGGCTACAAGATCACTACTACTTAAATTTGTCATTATGAGTTGTGCAACTTATCGATAGAGACATTTTTAAGGTAGCTACTTATTAACATAAAATTAACTGCCTAAATTAGTCGAGTCCTCACTTTAATGGTAGTTCTGCAACGCAGCCATGCTCTGAGCTAGGCAGCCAGCATCAAAAGAAGAGCAGACCTCACAACTGCACTGCAAATCTAGGCAAAGCCTCAGAGAAGTACAACGAAACCCACCTACCAGACCTGTCCCTTAATCTCTGAATTCAGCTGCAAAAGCAGCCAACACTCCATGATTCAGAGGAATGCAAAACCTAACTGCTTTCGTGCCTGGCAATTACAACCTAGTTAATTGTGTACAACTGTGCAAAGGAAGAGAGTGAGGAAATTCCTTTCTTGACCCTTCCAGCAATTGACTTGTGCTCTGGAGCATGAGATTTGATTACTCATGTAACTTATTTTCCCCAATCAGTTTCTTCTTGGTAGCTCTGGTGTGACAATTTAAGAAAGTTTCAGGGCAAGTCATAGAAGTATTCCACTGGTTGAACTTCAGCTTACATCATGTTACAATCGTTTGATATGCCTCTCTACGGTGTGCTGCATTAACAGATTTTTAGATTTTTAACTTGGATGACTAATGTAACTATAGGGTGTGACTTTTTCACTGGAATGGTACTGATGAATGCAGCCATGCAGCCATGCTCCAAGTTGCCTTTTTATTTTGCAGAGATTACCAACAAGTCTTAAAAATCAAGCTTTTTCAGTACCTAGAATCCAGCCTGCTACACTGCCTCAAAATGTCTCTGAGGAAGTTACAACAGAAGAATCACTATTTGCTTTATAGTTTTACCAGGAATTATGGTTGTGACCATTGTTATTATTTTCAAGTTATAAATAACTGTGTAGTTTTATTCTGCAACAGTAAACAACTGCTAGGTTTCTTCACTGAGGCAGTAGTTCAAAATGCTCTGGTTACATGCTGGAAAGCATTGAATCCTTTTGTTGTGACACATTCTTTCAAAAAGTGTGCAATTTAATAATCTATTGGTGTATTGGTGGCACCAGTTCAAGAAACAGAGGCTTGGTCTCAAGCACAGCTCCTCAGATCTATGGTGTTCCTCTTCCCGCCAATGGCTCTAATGCAAGTACTTATTGGACCTTTTTCAGAAGCGGGAGGAGGCGTAGGGAAGGAAGAGGTTTTACACGGATCATTTTCTTGATCTGGTTTTCACAAATAACTGTGTAAGCCCCCTGAAGAAGGTCACAAACTATAGATTGGGAACCCAAATGAATAGTTAAGGCAGGAAAAGGAAGAAACCAGACCAGTTTTGCCACCAAAGAAAAAATTGGGTGTAGTTACACCCAATCATCAATGGGTAGCTTTATCTCAACTGACTTTGTTAGGCTGGGTATTTTCTCTCCACCTGCAGGCAGCATAAAGCCTGAACCAACTCCCAGTTGTGGCTCTGGCTCATTTGACAGAAAGGCTGTCATGTCCACACCTGATGTGGATAAAATCTGTGAGTGAAGATGAGGGACCAGGTAATATGGAGGTTGTGATTGAGTGTGTCTGCTCAGAGGTGACTTCATTTCTGAAGTAGCTGAAGTGATCTCTCCTTCCCTGTTACAGAAGCACTGAAGTATTTTATTAACATTTTCAATGTTCTTGATTAAAGTATGCTTTTTGCAAACATTCCAGCATTTGATTTCTACTTATATGAATTACCATGGAAACAAAAATTTTATTGGGCATGCTTGCATACTCAGGGGTGGAGAACTTTAAAAGCCTCTGTGATATGCAGTACAGTTGATGTAGCTTTGCAGCTGCCATGAAAACAGTTAAAGCTAACTAGGTGGACTGCTGAACCCATCTACGTAGCTCTCATGCAAGATTCCATACTGTTTTTTCTGACTTTCTTTAACAGTACTATTGTTGCTTTTGTTCCAACAAGAGCTTTTAGCTCTTTAGGTTTTGGAGTTTCACTTGTTTGCTAAGTTCTAAGTATTTCCTACTCAAAAAATGTCCAAGAGTGTATTTTTTTTATTTGTTTTTAAATTGCCAGACTCTTGCCTGCTAGACATTCCAATCTATCAAGCTATTTTAGGGCCCCAGCTATGGCTGTTTTTGAGTACCTCTTGTTATTTTAGAAATAAGCTTTATTCCATATTTTTCTCTCCTTTGCTGCCAAGAAACAGATGACACTGACTCAGATAGAATTTTCCCAGCATACTTGTATGAGGGGAAACACATTGTCTGCCTGATCCTATTTTGCTGCCACCTCACCTACTGTGTCGGAACTAACTAAAGGAACATTTGAACAGGAGTATCAAAAGTCCTTCAGAGTAACAGTTTATCCACAAGTGCAAAGTTACTCCTTTCTGTACTAATAGGCATCATTTTCCCTAGGGAAACTTTTGCAGATCATTACTTACAGTTTTCCCACTTAAAAGAAAAAAGGAAGATCATGTGAGATGAAGGGAAGGCTGGCTGCTTTTGATTCTGGTTGTGGCAGGGTTAAAAGTCATTCTTGCCTCTTCCAGCTGTGAGCATGTTCTTAACTCTGCATTTGTTACATGTTTTTATTTTTTAAACTTTGTGCACTCCTTGCCTTGTTCAGTGAAAAAAAAAAAACCCACCACCAAACCAGAAGAGCAAGGTTCAACACTAGAAGTAAATAAAGTACTCGGACATTTGTGGGGTCATGACAGAAGAGCTCATCTAGGTGCTGGCCTATTAGGGTATAAGTCTCAAAAGCTCATCTTTTTATACATAAACTACAGTAGACACCAGGATGGCCAAGGCCGTTTATTTTATTGTTTTTACTTTTTTAATATTCTCTGGTACTGTGGGTGTTACTATACAGATTCAGACTTTAATGAGTTATTGCAAAGTTTATATAGTGGTAAAGTAAGGGGTTTAGCCAAGTAAAATATCCCCTGGAATACGCAAGGCAGGAACTGGATCAGGACAAACCCCCTCCCCTTGCGGTGGACAGGGACAGTCAGTGATGGCAGTAGCAGTTTACATCTGCTGAGCGCCGCCTGAGCTTCCACTCGTCACACAGGACCCCTGCACAGCAGGTAGGCACTGAGATTCCCAAATTTCCTCTGTGGGAAAACAAACGGGGAAAGGTTGACTGACGAGGCCACGCAGCACAGCACAAGATCGCTAAGCGGGATACACTGGCTTGCTGCCCTGAGCACAGCCCTCAAGGCTGGCTCGCATCTCTCATCGCTGGCGTTTTCCTTACCAAGCTGACACTCTGCCTGGAAAGCCAAGGTTTGTTGTAGCCCCTGGGGCTCCCAGCCCCCACTGATGCCGGGGGGTGGGATGGGACCTTCCTGGGGGCTCTTCACCCTTGTTGTTCTCCTTGGGAACAGCTGTAACCCAGGGGTTAACCTTGCTGCTTCTGTCACCAAGCGGAAGCCCCTAAGGGCTCTGGATCTGCCAGAGGACAGGGGAGGTGCACTGCTCGGGTAACCACACTTTGCCCAGCTGGGGCTGGTTTGTACCCTTGCTTTGGTTTGAAAGTACCACCAGCCCCACTCCCCACTGTGGGACAACAAAATGCTGGTGGTGGTGGCCCCCATCTGCATGCATCCTTGGCTGATGCATGGGGTCTTTGGGGCCCTGTGTGTGTATATACACATATACATATGTGCATGTAATATGTATATAATATATATGCACAAATATCTATATGTATAATATGCATATATATGTGTGTGTATATATACATACATAGACATATATGAATTTAATACACATATGTATGTGAATATAACACACACACATACATGCACACGTGTATTTTTTTCAGGTAAGACTAAGTTGCAGGAAGGCTTCTGGCAGGCGGCAGCAGGGTGGCAACCCCCGGGCTGAGGACAAACAGGGAGGAGGGCAGCCCCCTGTCCGGTACGGCTGCCTCGGGGACGAGGAGGAGGAGGGAAGGCGCAGGTAAAGGCACCCCTCAGCCCTAGGCAAGGGAAACCGGGCCCGCGCCCTCCCAGAGCCGCCCTGTTTGCTCAGCTAATCTCGCAGGCATGAACCGCCATGCGATTCAGATTTATGCATCGTTGGCCGAGGCCCCCGCCCCCTCCTCCTCCTCCGCCAACCCTGCGCTGCCGGTATTCCCTGGGTGCGTATCTCTCTTTCCGCCCCATCCACCTTCACACACACCAGCCCCCCAAAACCCCCTGTTCCGTCTCCCCTTCGGCCGCCGCGCTGCCGCGACCCCGGCCTGAGGGGAGCGAACCATTCTGCCCGCGGAGGGGGGGGGGGGGGGGGGGGGGGGGCCCCCCCCCCCGCCCCTCGGGGGGGGGGGGGGGGGGGCCGGGGGGGGGGGGGCGGCGGGGGGGGGGGGGGGGGGGGGCGGGGGGGGGGGGGGGGGGGGGGAAGGGTGTCCCACGCCCCAGCCCTGCGCGGGGCGGCGCTGGCTGCCGTGCGGGGGGCGGCTCCCGGCGGCGGGGGGAGGCGGCAGGCGGCGGCAGGGCCGGCAGCGGCGGCAGCCGGGCGGGCAGAGGGATGTGCGGGGGGCAGCGGCGGTGGTGGTGAGTGCGGGGCCGGGGCGGGGCGGGGCGGGGGGGAAGCTCCGTCCCGCGGGATGGGTGAAGCGCTGCCGGGGCGGCGGCGGCGGCTCCGCTCTTGGGGATGGGGAGAGAGTCCCTCCCGGGCGCGCAGAACCCGGACTGACGCCGGCTCAGCTGCTCACAGCTGTCCCTGGGTTTTGGCTACTTTTAGGGGAGTTTTGTGTCAACTCGCCCCCCTCTCCCCCGCTCCCCAGCCCCCTCGCGTCTCTGAGGGGTGGGGGCAGCGAGGTCCCTTCCTTGCCGCCCAGGCGCAGCGGAGATCCCGGGACTGGGTTCTCCCCGTGTTCCCTTCTCGGCGCCAGTCGCTTCTCTCTCTTTGTCCGGTGTTTCCCCCCCACCACCTCCGCCGCGTCCCCGCCGGCGAACAAAGACTCTGCCCCAGCCGGCGGCGTCCGTCCCCGCGCGTCCGTGGGCTGAGGGGAGGCGAGGGGGAACGGCGGGGCCCGGATTGGCTTGGTTTTCCGTCGCCGATGAATCTACCTGGTAGAGGGGAAGGCGCAGGACGGGGCTCTTTGTCCGAGCTTCTTTGTTAGGCTGGTGGCTTTTCAAGCCTCCTGCGGCGGTGCGAAGGCTGCTGTGCCCGGCAGAGATGGGTTTCTCCCAGGGCTGGGCTGGCAATGGATGCCGCCTCGGCATCGCTGGAGTTGAGCAACAGGAATCCGGCATCACGTCCTATTGGCTTGCGGGTATCAAGGGGGGGTTTGGGGTGAGGTCTCTCCTGGCAGCTTTCTAGCCCCGGCGTTAGCCCTGTCAGCAGTCGGAGCCGGGGTGTGCTCATTGTCGCCCAGAGCCGCATGCTGGATGGTGGATTCAGCTTGGAGATGGGAGACTTTTGGAAAGGCTACCTGCAGCCCACCAGCAAAAGGCGGAACAGGCGGGACACCCAACAGTCCCAGCTCCTTCTCATCCCACCTCAAAGCTGCCTGAGGAATTCCCTGTGTGCAGGAGTGTAAATAGACTGGCTGTGCTTACATAAAGCCTCTAGAGACAGGCTTTCTGCTCCTGCCACCAAGTGCTTGTGTGATCTTAAACACATGGCTTTTGTCACCAGTTCCTTCTCCCCCAAATGCTCATCTTGTCAACATGTTACCTTGACTCTGTATGTGCCAGAATCCTCCACGTCTGCATCTCCAGGCAGCTGGGTGGACATGGTGCCAGTCAGAATGTGGTGAACATTTCATCTTTGTGCCACACCTTCCCTCTTTTTGGGGGAAGAGGGAGATAAGTGAGAGTCAGTTTTGCAAGTTCTCACATCTGGTGAACTTCCAATTTTTCCTTTCTCTAGATTCTCATAGATAAGGTCCCCAAAGATAAGGTATTAACATAGGAAAAGAAGAGAAATGGGAGGAGGTAAGGCATGGTGGTACCAAATGGAATCGCAAAGGATGAGGATGGGCTTGCTTTCCCGCAGCAGAATGAAGCGACGTGGGAGAGAAGGAGATGAAGTAATCAGAAGATGGAAGAATGCCTACTTTTGCTGTCAAGGGGAGGGGTAGGCTGAACTAAGAGGGTAACAGAGGAAGAGATGCTTTACAGCAGTCAAATAGTAACACCGTATTACTTCCAGAGCCAATAGTACCATTTTTGTTTGTTTTACACAGTTCCTTTTCCACACCTTCCATTTTGACAAACGCTAAGTTGAATCTTTTGTGTGTCTCTGGTTTTACTGAGGTAATGGAAGTCTTTGGCAGCAACCTGGACAGGAAGAGTTGTCATTTTTCCATATCAGTTACTGTCTATGCTTATCAGATACAGGTAGCAATCGGCTCCTTGCAAGTATGCAAAGACAACAAACAGACCTTTGTTGGGAAGGAACAAAACCCATCATGAAAAATTTTGAGTATTTGGGTTTTAGGTAGGAAGCAGAGGATGGGTCAGATAAGATCACAGGTCCACCTTGAGGCTGGAGTTGGATCAGAAGGACTAAAGGGGTTTAGATGGGAAGATCATGTCTGTCTTTTCGACTTGCAGCTTCAGAGAGAAGCTGAAATAATGAAAGTGGGTGGGGGGAAGTGCTGGTGATTGTTTATGAAGGAGTTAATGTTGTCTTCACTGCACATGGCGTGTATTCTCTCAATTTTCATTTGTTAAAACAAACAATTCTGATGTATAATAACTGCCAGTATTGCAAACAGAGCTTCCCATTGAATTAACTAAACAGCTATAAGGCGATGCCCTGTTTTGGGTGTTCAGAGGAGATGTTCATTTAGGTTTTGTTTTAGCCCAGTGGGGCACATCCAAGATGCCACAGAAATCCAGGAGGAGCTTTCTTCGGTAGAAGGTCCCCCAAAGACTGCAACATAGGAGTGAACTCTGTAAATGTGACCCAGCTTGATTTTTCTTATTCAAATCTCATACAAGTGGAATCAGTTTTTAAGTGAACCATTTTATTTAACTTCCTTAATTCCTTAATTATATTAAAGGTGCAACTGCAGGTATAGTACCTGTATTCCTCACAGTAGGCCCATGGCTTGGTAGCAGAACAGCCATGGTGGATGCCACTTGAGCTGTCACTTGTCATGATGTGGTTTGCCAAGCAAGTGTGATGAGAAGCATTTAGTCTGGGGACATGCTTGCTGCCCTGAGAGGGCTGGAAAATGAAGAAGTGTCAAAGAGCTAGAAGGGATGTTTGGAAATATGGGGCAAGCATCTCGGGAGGGAGACAAATTGAGGAGAGATGGACAAACGAAGTAAGAGACAGAAGCTGTCAGAATAAGTAGTCACTGGAGGGAACTGATTAATGAAAGGAAGTGACAGTGCACAAAGTGTCAGTGAAAGAAATCAGCATAGAGGAAAGCAGATCGTGGGCAAAGGTTGCCTGAGAGAGTGGGAAAATGCAATAGACAGGAAAAAATGGTAAGAAGACCAAAAAAAAAAAAAAAAAGGAAAAAAGGGAGTAGATGATCTTTGAAGCTGCTCTGATTAGTTTTTTCTAGCTGTGCAGATTTTCTGGACTACCTGCTGTGTATGGCAAACTTTCATTGGATTTGTTAGGGGAATCCTAGAGGCAAGCTTATTATGCCAGGTAGAATGGGAAAGGAGAAACTTTTCTTTAGAGTCTTTCTGCTTTTATACAGTGAGATTTTCTGCTCCCGCACAGTATGAATTTGGATTCATACTTGTTTTTCACTCAGACCCTTCCTGAAATTTTAGATGAAGAAGGTCTGTATTTCCTGGGCTTCAGGGGTGAGAATCGTATTGGTCTAGAATATTTATTTGCATTTATTACTACAGCAACTAGGTTGGTTGTTTTGGGGTTTGTTAGTCTGCGCACTGAGACATAGCAAGATGAGATGTCTACCACCAGTGAGACAGTCCACCAGTCACCACCAGAGTTTTCTGTTTGCCATGTCTGTGGGAATTTTTTAAGTCTCAATTTGCAAATTGTTTGAGCAAGTTCAAATTTTCAGTACAAAAAGAGTTAAGAAATAGCGTCACAATAATACCAGAGAGCTCATCATTACTGGCATGAGATGAATCAGTCATTGGGTCAGATAACTGACTTTTAAGCTTAATTACCAGAAAGGCACCAAGAGTATGACTTGAGGTTAGCTTGTCCTCTGCCAGCCCTGTTTTTCTGCATGAAAAAGGCTGTCCATTGTTTTAACAGAAATCTCCTCTAATACGGTTCTACCTGTCGATGGCTTTTGTTTGGGCAGAAAAGAATTAACTCGTCTTCTTACCTCAGCTTATCTCAGTGAACTAGTCCAGATGAAGCAGTGGTTTGTGTGACTGCAAAATAAGGAGGAAGCAGTGATGCCTACTAAAATAATGTGTGATGAGGTGGTCTAACCTCTTGTCCTACCAAATGCATGGGAATGAGATTAGATTCATTTACATGTGTATTTTAACAGTTTCAGGTAAGAGTAGCTATTAAGGTACAAAAGTTATAAAGCTTCAACATTTTCACTGTTGCTTCATTTGGACACACTCAGCAGTCTTTGTCTTGGTGGTTTAAATCTCAGTTTTTAGTCACCAGACTGTAGTATTTACATGGTAATGAGTGTTTTCATTTTTGATGCACATTTAAAATTGTCAGTTTTAAGATGATTATGTGGCTTCCATCTACTGGAAAGAGCACTTGATTTGACAATGGCTACAACATCAATCCTTATCAAGTAGGAGAGCATCATGCTCATACAGTCAGACAGAATAATGGAAAATGTCATATTTGGGTGCGATTTTTGGAATAGCTGGGGGTAGTTATTCCAGTAAAATAGATACGGGATATAAGGGGAATAAAGTTATCTAGGATGTTTTCTGTTGTTCTTGCATTGCCCTTTTTCTGCTCCTTTTCCAATATCCAACACAATAATTTCTCAGAGGAAGAGATAAGCCGTAAGAGCGACTTCCTCTGCCACTCCCTTTTCCACATAGGAAACCTGCAGGATTACGAGGGAGTGACTTAGTCAAATCTGATTCACAGAGAGTTGATTTTTAATTTATTTAGTGTTGGTGAAGGTGCCAAGCTGTGATCTTTGGGAACTCGAGCACCCTATGTCTGTAACCAGACCTTGTGCTCACTTGCATCAAAGGGACGAATGTATTGCAGGAACTATATTGTGAAAAGCCAGGGACTGAGCAGATTTCAGGGCTATGCTGGCAGGAAATTAGCTGCAGCTTGGGGTCTAGTATATTGTGTTGCGGGGGAGGAGGAGGAGGAAATGAAGAAGGATGTTTAAGGTGACCTTTAGATAAAAGCCTTGAGGAGTTGGCCAGTTTTTGGCAGAGATGGCTGCACTCATTCTTAAGGATGTGTCCGTTTGCTAGTTTACGGGTACAGAACCTCCACCATATTATGCAGGTGCTTTTCCGTGAATATATTGTTTGAGTTTGACAGTAAGCTTTAAGGGGTTGGGTAAACACAAATTTACACTTCGATGTTTTTGGAGATAAACTGTAGATACCGGCGAGTTTTATTTTCCCAACAGCTTGAACCTATCAAGGCTTTTGTTTGTAAATAAGCAAAGTCAGTCAGGGGAAAAAAACAGGCTTGATTTAATCAGGAGCAAGTACATTGTTGTCAGATTATGCAGGGAAAAGGTAAATCAGCTTGGTAATAGAGCAGTCCACTTATGCACGTAGGTGTGCTATAGTGTGGGAAATTTAAATCTCCCGGCACCGAAGCCACCAGCACTCATTCGCCAAATTTAGTCCAGGGTAAAAACAAATTAAGAGGCTAACGTTTCCAAAACAGTGTGTGTTTTATTGGAAGAGTTGAAACATCCCCTAAGAATTTGAAAACCTTCTTGTTTCATAATAAATTAAACTGTAATGATATTGTGCGGACGGTGGCAATGATGGGTTTTTGTCATCACCCTCCACCGCTTGGGGTCTCATCTGTTTTCTGTGGCTGTACATTGCTGTAGGAGTTTCTGAAAAGTGTCAGAGACAGGAGAGGGGGCAGGAGCTGCTGGGAACCACTGGTAACAGAGAAATGGAAAATGAAGAAACAGCAAAGAGCAGAAAAACCTTAAAGGACAGATGGCCAAATTTGAGAACTTTGTTTAAAATTGACTGTTTATTTTCAGTCAGAAGAGCACTTTAGCAATGCCTGAGGCATTGCAACCCACTTGGTTGGTAAGAGCAAAGTGGGTGCTGTAGCAGACTCTGCTAAAAGGAGGTGGGTACCTGCCCAGGCAGAAGTAAATGAAGGGGTGAGAAACTATGTGCTGAGAAAACATTGCGCTGAATCTATGGACTAAATGCTGGGTAGAGTTATACCGGTGGCTTGGTTGAGCTGCAGCTCGAGGTTCTTACACCAAGAGAAAGGAGTTTTTACTGTAAAGCCACCCTGTGTTATAATATCTTAAAATTGTAATCCTTTGTTTGACTTGCCGTCTATTTGAGTCATGAATCACTGTTTCTTCTGGTCGTTAGTGAAACAAAACTTAATTTGGCCTGGGCATTGTAGAGATGAGACATGATTGGTAATGCTGTATACATTCACTTTGGATGACTTTATAAATCCCAGATGAAATAATTTTTCTCTGTTCCAGCCAAGGCAGAGCACGGCATGCGCTCAGTAATGAGAGTCAGCCTCTCTGGTTGTTGGATGAGGCCCTGCGTAACTCTCATCTGAAAGAATATGATTTCATGAGAGCAGATAAGCTGGATTTTGATCTGGTCATTTGCTTAGGTCATGAATTCATTGTTTCTTGCTTATGCTCACAATGGAGAGTTTGAGAAAGTTCCCCCACCCCCCCCACCCCCCCAGATTCCAGTTATTGCTAGGTGACGACTTCTCTGATCTCTCATCCTCTAAGACAAGAGATATGTAATGAGTTCTCAAACTTGAACTGAAACCATATAAATATTTAGCCTTAAAAATTACATTTTTCCCTTTCAGCTATTAGCAAACCCAGTTATTCACCAAACTGATTTGAAGATTGAATTTTCAATTACAGAGAAACCCTTCCTTCGTAGCTGTTTGTCACATTGATTAAGCAGTAACCATCATCTTATGAAATAGAAAGGATGGGGTTTTTTGGTGATCTTACCAATGATTTTAACCATAAAGCAGCAACATTAGAGACCCGGCAAATCCAGTTATGCTTTTTCCTTTCTTTTAAAGCAGCCCTTTCATCTGTCTTTTAATTCCCAATTGTCCATATTTTAATTTTCTGCTCAATGGTATAATTACACTTTTGTTACAGAACACTATGAAATGTTGAAAGTCACTAGTTTCCTGTGTCAGGTTGAACATGTCCTGAAAAGTTACATTTTTGGTTGTTCTCTGGGGACCTCTGGGCTTGAAGCGCGGTATTTTTAATCAAGATTACACCAACGATACGCCAAGTCAGCAAGGTAGCGCTGACTAGGATTTCTGCCCTAGTCCTCTCCTTTTGGTAGGCAAAAGGCAGAGAGCCAGTTGGGACAACTGGGAGAACCACTGTTAGCTCTTGCTGGGGTCAGCTGCCGCAGCCCTGACAGGGTGTCCCACAGACAGCTCCCCTGCCCCGCTCCTGGCAAGGCGGGCACCTGGGATGCTAAGCAGATTTTGAGTTTGGAGAGTATAAGGCAGGCTGGAAGGAATTAGGGAAGGAGTCTCTCTGTGATGTGGAAAACCCAGTGGGGTGAAAGGGAGGGTAAACGTTTCTTGTTGGTAAGATAACCTCTTGAGCATGAAACCTGCGTTGAAAAGCTATCAACTGTCCAGGCTGTTTCCTTCCATCTCGTCTAGAGAACTTCAAGTCCCGTGGGGCTGGAGAGGGCAGATGTGGTAGGTGAGACCCCCCAGGAGGTACGGCACTCTGAGGGTCTCCTTCATCTCCCTGACTCCTTGGAAAGCAGAGGTGGTTTTGGGGCCTGACAGATGGTGCGCTCTTGGAGGAGGCTGTCATAACCCACCTCTTTCTGTGAGGGAGGAAAAGATTCCTGATGGGGTGGAAACTTTTTCCTTAGGAGTGAGAAATGACCTCTGCAGAGAACGAAGAGGCACTGGGAAGTGAGACCAGCGCAGGAGGATTCCTGGGGGAGCAGAAGGGAGGGATGGGACCCCTTGTGGGACAGCACCCTGGGGGGAGCTGGTGAAGGAGAAGCCTTGAGGTCATTGTGATGGAGCTTCCCTCTGCAGGGATTAGCAGCCAGCTCCCTTCTCCTGGGGCTGTCCTCCCAGGATAATAACGTGAAAAAGCATGGCTTGAAAAGTCTGCACAAGGGAGAGCTGAAATGTTGCGGCTGTGATGACTGAGGTTAATTAAATAGGTGGCTTGTCTCTAGACAGCCCCAGACATCTGTCTCCATTCTTCACTTGGTTTTCTGCCGCGTTTCTATTTGCCTGTCCAGAGTTAAAGCCCAGAGGACCTACAGATGGTCACCATTATTTTTGTCACTTGATGCATTTTTTTTTGAAGCTTTTTTGTTGACCTCTTAAAAACAGATGTGTGTATAAAAAAATAAATAAATCTTTTAATGGAGCAACTCACTAGAGATCTTCTATGTGGATTTAGATTTGATTTTAGTCTTTAGTGGCTGGGCTTTAATTTTGTCATTTCTTTTAAGCCAAGTCTCTCTGTAGCCATTTCTTCTTTTTTTTTTTTTTTTTTTTTAAATAAACTTTAAAGAATCTCTTTGCATTCCTACTCTGACTTCTTTGGAACCTCAGAAATCATTGCATGCCAAAACATTTTCTATGCTTTGGATCACATACCTGTTTTTGCATAGGTTTCCTCATGATTGCAGGATGCTAGTGTTGTGTGGGCTGAAATTGGACTATGGGCTTGCAAAAATAAAATCTTCAGTACAAAAGTCCAACCTTGTTAATGATTTCTTAAGGAAACCACAGTATTGCAGACAGAATTCTGGAGCTGTGACTAGTAACTGCTTGCACAGAGTCAGGATCATAGATGATAGCTGATTATCAAATCAAATTATATAAGGTTAAACTTATAGAAAAACTGCAGACATATTTTTTGCCAGTGTCTCCACATTAAACTTGGAGTGCTCTTTACAAATATCTTTTAACATACTTCTTTTCAAGTTATCGCTGGAAATTTAACAGTAAGAGAAGCCAATTTTTTTGACACCCTTGAAAAATGTTCTCAGAATACAATTTTTAACATTTTGTTACTTTATTTGCAGGTTAAAATTTACCTGTTTCACTCCAATTAGTTTTATTTTAACCATCCTGTAGAAGATGAATATGATGCCAAACAGAAGCAACCTCTCTTCCTTTCAGAATGCTGGATCAGGTAATCAATTAATAAAAATGAAGTTTGTTTGTAAATGCGTTGAGATCTTTCAGAATTTATATTGATTTTGGTCCTTTCATTTTCCTGACACGTGGATAAGATCAGTGCTCTGTTCTTATTCTATATCTAACTCAGTTTATCAGCCAAAATAAGGCCACAGCTGGATATGCTGCAGACAGCTAACCCTCCCCTATCAGTTTAATGCCAGGCTGGAATAGATACCAGTGACCCCCAGCTAAGCAAGTCAGGGAAGGAAGAAAAGTAATGAGGGGAGGGAAAAATAAAATAAATATATTTAAAAAAAAAAAAAGGAAGAAAGGAAGAATTTCCTTCTCTGTAGCTGCAGGCAGCAAATACTTTGCTAAACAGAGCAGCCCTGCACTGTGTGCTGAAGGTTACCAAGTGAGAGCTGGGGCTGACCTGGATGTGGGATGGGTTCAGGGCGTGCTGTGTGACGAGGCTCCCGGCCTCAGCCCCTATAGCTGCATGCGGAGCCAGCTTCAGCCAAGATGTATAACGCATCCTGGTGCATTCACAAAGTCTCATCCCAAACATTACCCTAAAAATAAACAAAACAAACATGATCTGGTTTGTGGGAAGCAGCTACGGTTCAGCTAAATACGTGCTGTCGTCCAGTTGGGATTTAACCATATGATTGTGGGCACTGTGGTGTTGGAACCAAAAACGCAGAAGAACTGGCATAAGGTATAGTAGAGAAGAGCAGAATCCAAGTGGCTGCACAAAGGTATCGTGACCTTTTCTTACTGTACTTGTTTGTATTTCAAGTACAACGAACCCCTCATTGCTGTGGTGAACAGGCCTGAAAGTTTCCATGAGCTAACTTGTTTCTTGGCAAAAGCATCCCATCTTTTTAGGATTAAATGTGCCCTACTGGTGTTACAAGGGAGTAATAAATAATTATTAATGTCCCATTAATGTCTACTAAGGTATTTATATAAAAGTCAGTGTAATTGATGCAAAAACATTTGGAGTTCAACTTATGATTTGGACAGTAAAATTTTTATGTGAGATTAGCTTTCAACGTTAAGAGGGATTTGGAAGAGGGAAGGAGAAAGAGAGACAAGGATGGAACTTAGGTTCTATTCCACAATGGAAGGCTAAGCATACAAGGCATATACGTTTTGCTTTTTATCTGTGCTCTTAAATAACTTTTGTTACAAGAATAAGCAATCTCGTTCTTCTTCCTGAAAACACCACTAATATGATGAATGCTTGATCTTTTCCAGATGATTTTGTCTTGTTCCAGTGAGAGTTCTGTTGAACGTGGGTCACGTTCCTCCTTTTGTTCATTTGAACTTTGTCATTGCTGAGGATCAAAAGTTGTGAAAATAGCTAAAAAATGTAAAGTAAAATGTCAAACTGTAAGGAATTGCAGTTTCACTGCTCACAGTGGTAATGGTCTAATGGAGACCTCTGTGAACTTACTGGTTCAAAAGCAATGTAGTTGTGTTGTCATAATAAACATGTTAAAATTACAGCAGATAAAATCACAGTCAGCATAAAAATATTAAATTCTGTATAGCACTGTATAGCAGTAAACCTGAGGCTTGGTTTTGCAGCTGCAAGTTAGTATTTTTGGCCACTACCAGTTTATGAGATAACACATGCTTAGCCATGTCCACTCTGCTCAAGAAGGTGTTTGATTTTTCTTTGTCGTTGTTGTTTGTTTGTTTGTTTGTTTCCTCCCCCACAATGCTGACTCCTTTTATCTTCTGCCTATTCAATTACATTATTGATGCTGGTTCCCTTTGTTTTTAAACAAAAGGGAAAACAAAAGGGGTTTAAGGGGTTTGTTCCTTAAGAACTGAGAAGAATGTTAAGAAAATGCTTACCACAGTTTGCTTAGAGGAAGCCTGTGCTTCTGAGGTCTATTGAATGATGCCCTGGACAGTAGTACCTTGTTGTCAAGGAAGGTCTCAGAAACAAAAACCTGGTCAAAGAACGCATTGCCACTTTCCACTAGATATCTGAACCTAGTGATCCTCAACATCAACTCTGGAGGAGGGGGTGGGAATCCAACTTTTGTGCTTAGGTTCATATAATTGACTGAGGTGGTACTTGGAAGAGGATTAAAGTATTGCCTCCAAGGATTTTAAAGGTACTTAACGCATTTAGATGTTAGGTTTTCCTGCCAAGTGACAAGCTGAGATCAGGTTTCTCATGAGGTGGCTGAAGTCACTGGTGAAATGTGACTTAGCCAAGAGAAAATCCCAGGTTTGACCCTTATTTTCAGAGGCAACACTTGCTGGCGCTGCATGAACTGACACTGAAGAGTGCTTTATTAGTTTGAAGCACAGCCTAGCACATCCAAGGAGCCGCTGTGAAGTGTTAATGGTGCCGTTTCTACATCAGCTGAGGTCTAAGTGCAAGCCTGCTGGGGGTCTTGTTTGTCTCCTACAGTGACTGTCACTAGCTGAATTCCTTTCTTTGCTTTTAGCAAAGTGGGTCTCAGAACTTTAGAGGCTGGAGCTTGACACAGCATTGAACAATAACATCCAGCACAGCAAAGGCTTTTTTGGTCTGTATCCTCTTCCAGAATATAAATTGCAATTCTGAACAAGCGTTAGGACCCGGAACCTTATACCCTGTCAGTGTTTTTCATGGTCATGTGTCTTTGGTTTTGTTTTGAATGAAGTCATGGAGCTTAGCATTATAGTCCTTAAGGCTATCTTTTAACTAAAGTGCTCTTTGCAGATGTAGTTACAGCTTTGTATTTTAAGAGCACTGAGCTGAAACACCTTGTAAAATGGGCTTTGGTTTTTCTACTTTTCCATGAAGCTTTATATAACAATCCATGGAATAAGCAGAAAGGTGACAAACTCCTACTGGGCTTTGAATTGAGCTCATTAAGGTCCAGATACTCTAGCTGCACATGTTAAAACAAAAGGTGGTCGAGAGCAGTATCTAATATTCTGTATTCTGAGCCCTGGGAGACCCATGTTCAGTTCTTTACTAAATGCTTTGCATTTTCTTCCTGTGCCTCAGTTCCTCAGCTGTGAAACATCAGGAAAGTAATGCTTCCTTACTTCATGGACCTCTTAGTAGACTCAGGATAATAAAGGCTGAGACACAAACTCCTGCAATGGATGGGACATCAAAGAATCTAGCCTCTTTGCAATGATGTTGCTGATTTGTAGTATGAATTTAGTGGTGTTCCTGTACCCCTTCTTTTCAGTCTCCACCTTTTGCAAAAGCAGAGATGGAAAAGTTGTGCATGCCCTCCTTTCAGTAATGATCTGAGACACATTTATTACAAGCACAGCAATTATTACAAAAGTTTTTTTCCAGGTTAGTGTGTAGGCAAGCACATGCAAGAGGCTACTCACTTGCTAAAATAATTTTTTCTTGTTTTCTGTTCCTTACAGATTCCAGTAAGATTATGGCAGAGTATAGCCACACACAAGCCCAGATGGAATTACAAAATGCTAGTTTGGGAAAGGGTTCTGTGGCGAATTCTCTTGAAAATGGTCTCCAGGATATTATAGAAAACCTCAACCCGAAGAAATATTCATCAACTCTCAAATTTAAAACAAATGGGGATTATGCTGGTTCATATTTAACCCTTTCACAACCTATGCCGGTTAAACCTAATCCTTCCTCCAGTGTTAAAAATACACACTCTGTTACCAAAATTCAAGGAGGCAAGCAGTTCCCCTGTGAAAGCCCATATCTTCCAGAAAAAAACCTCTCGCTAAAGCATTTAGGTTCCATATCGGGCACATCTCCATCCCTCAGTGGGTACAGTTTAGGAAGGACAGACTTTGATATTCATGCCAGTAGAGAAAATGAAAAATTGTTTGGACACATGGATAAGTTTCACTACTCAAAGTACAGTCAGAGAAACAAATCCTATGACAACGTCTACTTCCCAGGAATGTTGGAGACAAAGAAGATCTCAGGCTCTCTTCTGACCATGTGGAATGGAAGCTCAGGGAATGAGCTGATGCTTTCACCTGCTAGCAATTCAGGGGCAGCCAGCATGCCTTCTAGCCCAAAGCAAGGCAGGAGGATGAATATGGAAGACAGCCTGGCCCTTCACATAAAACCAGTTAAGCACAAGGATGTGATGATGGAGACTCTGGGTTCACGGTCTAGAAAATACTCTGGTGGATCTCTAAGTCATATGGGAATGTACAGTCGTTCCCTACCCAGACTTTATAAATCAACAGAAAGCCAGCTGGTGCCATTAAGTTTGCCACCCAGAAGCTCTCTGGGTAATACTAAAAGGAGAAAACTTGGAGAAAAAGATCTACCTCAGAATGTTTTTGATGCTGATAATTACCTGAATTTTTCTTGCAGCTCAGGGGTTTCACCACATGCAAACTCTATCTCCGGGAATAATCCCTATGCCAGTTCAACTCTTAGTGTTCCTGCAAGCCCTCGAATTGCTAAAAAAATGCTTTTAGCACCTTCTTCCCCATATCTTTCTGAAGATTTTGATAGACTTGGACTCTCAGGAACAAGTCCCAGTAGTTCCTTCTCCCCAGTGGATTTTGACAGGTCATTTTCTGTTCGAAGAAACCTTTCCACCAGTTCTGTGGAACTTGACGATCCAGATCTTGAAAGTTACAGACAGACACCAAACTTGCTGCAAACATCCATGCGAGAGCGGAAGAACAGCATTAGCTCCATTTCGGGAAGAGAAGACCTGATGGACTACCACAGGAGGCAGAGGGAAGAGCGGCTTCGGGAGCAGGAGATGGAACGGCTGGTAATTTTTTCTCTTCCTCTTAGTCTTTCGTGGCAGCTAGCATTTGCAAAATGTCCATCCCAGATCTGGCCATCAGGATGGTACAGAAAAGCAGAAGATGCTGTATTTTGAAATTCAGATGTTGCCTGTTTCAGATGCCTTGTTCATTATCGCAGTCCATGAAGCTAATGCTTAAACAACATCCTGCCGTAACAGCTCGGATAGACAGTACCATTAACCCAACTTGAAAAAATGTTGGAACCCATGTAAATTGCATTCAGCCATTCTGTGGGCTCTGTTAAAATGTCTACGTATGTAAAACCCACAAATTGCACTGCAGGGATCCAATGCTTTTTGTTTTAGGTGATGGCACTTTTTTGTGATAAGTGGGTATTAAAAAAAAAAGAGACTCCACTATAAGCTGCTCAGCCATGTGTGCTGTGGAGTCAGGAATACATTGGTGGGGGTTCAATATCCATCATCAGAGCTTTCGCTGCTTGGTCATGTTTGGTTTTTTTCTTCTGAGTATTTTCATTAAAATACAGGCCTCCTTGCTTCTCCCCATCCTACAATGGAGTGTAGCAGAGGGGGACAGTTTTTCTCTGTCTCTTGGCAATGTAAAGCAGTGCATAGTGCTTCAGTTTAGGATTAAATTAGGTAGTAAAATGTAATTTATCTATTATTGAAACAACTTTTGGGGCAGGAAATAAAAAAAGGTCTTCAGAACACACAGAGATGGTTGAAGCAGTGTCTTGTTGAAACAGTCTCTGAAAGGATTCTTAGTATTTCTTTGAAAAAAGTTTTCTCAGTGGCTACGAGAGTCTCTGACCCTGTTCAAATGCATCCATATTGTACTGATCTTATCCTCCTTATGGAAACTGAGGCTGTTAGATGCACCAATCTATTGGTATTACTGAGTCTTAGTAATACTTAGTTACTCTTTAGCAAGTCTTCACACTTGAGTGCTTTAATTCAGATCTTCACAGATTTTGAGCAAAGTGGGGATGGGATGCTGATAAGCCTCTGTGGTTTCAGATGAGGAGCCTGCGGGGGAGGTCACTTCCTGGGCAGGCTGGGGTGAAAAGCCATGGCGGGGTGGGATGTGAGTGCAGGGGGATGCGGGCACGGGGGCTGCCTGTCAGGGACCACTAGCAATGGCCCAGAACCTGTGCAAGACCACTGCTCCCACTTCCATCTGCACCTGCGAGCAGATTCTGCTGAAGCTTCGTAGTCCAGTTTTGGGCCCCCTACCACAAGAAAGACATTGAGGTGCTAGAGCGGGTCCAGAGAAAGGCAACAAAGCTGGTGAGGGCTCTGGAGCACAAGCCTTATGAGGAGAGGCTGAGGGAGATGGGGCTGTTCAGTCTGGGGAAGAGGAGACTGAGGGGAGACCTTCTTGCTCTCTACAACTACCTGATAGGAGGCTGTAGAGAGGTGGGGGTCGGTCTCTTCTCCCAGGTCACAGATGACAGGACAAGGGGTGATGGCATCAAGTTGTGCCAGGGGAGGTTCAGGTTAGATATTAGGAAATATTTCTTTACTGAAAGGATTATCAAGGATTGGAATGAGCTGCCCAGGGAGGTGGTTGAATATCATCCCTGGAGGTATTAAAGAGATGAGTTGACATGGTGCTCGGGAATATGGATTAGTGTTGGGTTGGTGGTGTTTTTGTTGTAGTATATGGTTTATGTGGGTTTTTTTGTTCATTTGTGTTGGGTTTTTTTGGGGGGGGGTTGGGGTTTTTTTATTTTGTTGTGTTTTGGGTTTTGTGTTGGTTTTTTTTTTTTAATTTGGTTGGACTAGATGATCTTAAAAGGTCCCTTCCAACCTAGGTGATTCTGTGATGTCTCCCTCTCGCCTCACCTACATCCTTGACGCAAGCCGGTGAGAACCCTGGCTGGGGCGGGGGGCGGGCAGGAGCCTGCCTTTCCATCCCCAGTCTGGGCAGCGCCTGTACGATACACACTGTTGCTTTGCAGGGTGTGGAAAAGTGCATCTTTGCCTGTGTAGAGCTGGGTCTGTAGAGCTGTGGTGCGGGCGTGAGGTGAGAAGCCCCAGCCCTGCCTTGCCCCCTAAAACCTCCGCCAGCTCCCCCTTGAAGCTGAGGCTTTGTGGGAGTGGGGGCTGTGCTCCTCAGGGCGAGGAGGGACAACTGCGAGTGGAATGGGCTGGGTGGCTCAGGAAAGTCAAAGCAGGAAGTGGTGGCAGAAACGGTGGTGGGTTATTTCTCTCTCTTCTTGCTGCCTTCTCCCTGCCATTCCCGCATTCCTGACAGAAATCTCCCTTCCCCCTAGTCCTGGCGTTCTGTGTGTGCAAAGTGGTGTTTGTTTGCTTCTTACCAGAGGGTTTTCCAGACAGTCATGCTGTAAAACCTGAGATAATCAGTCATAAAAGACAACGTAGTAGACTGTGTTTCAAAGAGAACAAGAGAACTGCTTTTTTTTTTTTTCTTTTCTTTTTTTTTTTTTGTTAGTGAGTGAGGGTTGAAAGCAAGGGGGTTGTTTCAGCATTCAATAGTACAAAAAGGTTTTATATTTGGATGTAATGACTACTTCTCCCCCCCCCTTCTTTTTTCTTGACAGAAAATACTTCCTTCAAGTCCTGATTCTTTAAAAAGAGAATTTGCCTACTGTTTTCCTAAGCATGTTACAAGTTTTGAAAGAAGATGATGTTTTGTGTGTTGGATGTAATTTTAACACGAAAGAACTTCCTCCTGCTTGAGTTCATCATCTGTGCACAATACTGCTCGATATTTTGTTTCCCCTTGTTAAAACTACCTGGTGGAAGAGTTGAATGTCAGGAGATTGCCTCCCTCCAATTGTTTGAAAATTGCCATAGATAGATGTCTGAGAAGAAGGAATAGATTTAAAAATAAAAAATGTGCACATCAGCTCTTTGTACATTAGGGCCTGTTCTGTTTTGGTTTAGTTTTGTCTTTCTATGTGGATCTAGTCAACAGTCTGTCCAAACAGGGTCAGCCTGAGCTTCCAAATTGGTCTGACCTTGTATACTGTGAGATGGACAACGGTTAGAGATCCAGGTCTGCTCAAGTCTCTCTTTTCTGGGGGCTGGGGGACGGTGTGAATAAAAAAACAGAACTAGATAAGCACCCATGAATAGCAAAACTGTGTGCTTTGGCTTTTCAGTGCTGAGTAGAAGTCCAGATTGAGTAGCTGGTAGGATAATGGAAAGGGAAACGTAGTCTCTCTTTGCACAAGTATTAGACTATTAGATACTGTGTTTTTTGAAGCAAGGAATGCAGAAGAAAAGTACATTCTGCCTACTCAGAGGACTTCCCCAGAAACATAAGCTTCCTTTTTAGACGATTAGAATGCTCTGTGGCCCAGACATGAAGCATAGAGCATCTTTCATTGCGCCAGCACTGCCCCTCCTTCCTAGCTGGCACAGCTGGGTCTTGTGTTTGATATCTGCTATTCATTTCTGGATTTTTTTTTAATTTTTTTTTTAGCAGAATCTATGCACACAATGTAATCTGACCTAGTATCTGCTCTTGTTTTCTTCTATTTACTTTCACTTGTTTTCTTTTTCTTTTCTTTATAAATTTTTCTATGAGCTTAATTTGTGCTTAGTTTGCTTTTAAAGTGACAGAGGCTGCACTGGAAGTTTGCATTTTGAGCTGCTGCTTCAGCCTGCTTATGAAGCCAAATGATCTGCTGTGATTGCCCAAAGAAATAAACAGAGGATTAAAAAAAATGGTACAAATAGTGAAAATACGTGTTGCAGGGAGTGGTATCTTTGGAATGATTTAAAATCTGAGTTCCAAATTGTTCCCATGCACCAAACAGAAAAGTCATGTATATACTTGTGTAGAATTTGCTGTTTCTCCCTCTCTCTTTATTTTGATTTGCTTTTTATGGCTGGGTTCACCCAAACTAGCTGAAGACTGGTGCCACTTCTCTTTTGCCAGCCTGTGACCTGGAGAGTGGGAGGAACCAGTTCCAGTTGCTCATATCCCTCCAGCATTACTGCTGGGTGCTGGGGACTGGTGGGCTGTGGGAGCCAGTGGGATGGTGTGAGGTTGCTCCTGGGGTTTGCACAGGCAGCGGGCCAGTGGTGGGTCATGATCTGCTTCTAATTCCTTTCCAGCCCAGCTGACCGGACATTGCGTCTTGGCGTAGGGATGTTTATACAAGCTTTACACAAGTTGAAGTCAGCATTAGATATTGCTGAAGTTAGCCCAGGAGCCTTATAAACAAGGAAAAAAATATCACTGTTATCTAAGAATATTGAATGAGATTCGGTTAGCTATTGAATCTTTTTTTATTTTTTAAATTTTAACTCTTTTTTCCTATCTGAGATAAAAGCCCAACTGTCCTAGCTGCTGAAACTGAAAAGCAGTCTTTCTTTTCAGCCCATGGGAAGGTTAGAGGTGGAACAGAACAGGCAACACAGTCAGATAGATATTAAGGCCATCTGTTTTGTTTGATACCGACTTATTTGAATAGCACTGAACTGGATTTTTTTCTACTGATGTTTTTTTTGGCCAGTGCGATGTATTTCCTCTAGGTGGTGGTAGGTGCTTAAAAATTACATGTACAGCATCTACATGATAGCGTCCATAGTCCAGCTATGTGCAAGGATCTGTAAACATAGGCTTGCTAATGAAGTTTTACTAGATGCAGGAATTGTGTTGGGAGAGGTTTCAGCTTATATGACTGATGCTAAAAAGAGCAATAGTAAAATTCAAGAAACTTATTTCATAGTTACAAGAGCATTGAATTTCATTGTTTATTCATCAAGTAGAAACTAATACAGAATAGCCTTGTGCCTGATGTGCATGATGTATTACAATTTAGTAAGATGCACTCATGTGAGGGGAAAAATGAAATGAAAGTATTTTGGAATTTTCAAAGTAGTAGTGCTTTAAAATTATGGTTAATAGAGCTTATGTAAATCTCCCTTTCAGCCTGGAAAAACCTCTTATACATGTTTTATAAATTTATATTGGCACTGTGTCTTTTTATAGACCTTTTAAACATAAAGTACCCAAGCTGTATGTAAAAGTGTAAGTGACTTACCTCTTACAGGAACCCCAGCCTAGTAGACGAAGGCTAGATCAAGGTAATTTTTCCCACCACTAGTATTTGAAAGTCCCTATAGTGTTACAGAATAGTTACTTAACAATTTAGTTTAGTAAATGAGCAAGTACCATATAATAGGATAAAAAACCCCCACAGAATATAACTAATACTGATGACTCAGTAAATTTTCAGGAAGGTTCAGTTTCAGTTGTGTTCCAAAACATTTCTGTGGATTCTTTAATAGTCCAAAGTGTGGATTACATATGCTTAATTTTTGCAGCTCTAAGTTTTATGCAAATGAACAATACGAGCCAGGAAGAGATCAGTTTCAGGAGACCTATTTTTCTGTACAGAAGTGAAGTACTGCACTGGAGCTCTAGTCTTCAGGCTCCTGCCCTCAGCGTGATTTGAGTAGAGGGGTGCCTGCATAGGGACTGCTGGGGCAAAAGGGCACTGGTCTGAACAAAACACATTACTTTGCTGAAAACCTGCACTTGTGCTTCTGGGGGCTGAGAGCTGATAATTCGCAAGCGCAAGCTGTTATTTTGGAAGCCCGTGGCATTTCCTCAGGAGCCAAACACAAGCCTGCAGGTAGAGGCTTGTTCTGCAGAAACGAGCAGGGTTCCTCCCTGGAGGCTAGCTCTACTCCATGCCACCACTCATCTCTTCTGGTTTTGCTGCTGTTTCTTCTGTGCCTGTAGTGGGAAGGTAAGGACAAGGTGTGCCAGTCTGATCCTCTGCTCTGAGGTGGTCTCTCTGCGATGCTTCTTTGTGAAGGTGCTTCTGCTGTGAAAGGCTGCCTGTTCATCATCGTCTGTGGGAGACGGACATGAAGTATGAGCTATTTCTCTGAATTCTGTGCTGCTGGTGGGAATTGAAGAGCCAAAATACTAACTATAGCAAAGCGAGGACTGAAAATGAGAAAATAAATGAGGCTGGAGTGAGAACCTGGTGCAAACTGGAGGGAAGGGGAAGAACAGTTGGTGAGCTGTTCTCAGACCCAGTTAAAGCTTAGCTTTGAAATAAGCCTCTTGGTATCTGACAGGTGTGAAATCCCCAGCTGCTTAGAAATGCAGGAAGGAAAGAGAAACCTTTCTCCCACCTCTTGCCTGTGGGGTACTGAATGAATTTGTAAGAAAGAAAATTTGGGGACTTCCTAGTGCTCTCTTCCCCGGGCCCTCTCCCTCTTTTCATCCCTGACCTTTTTGACTAGCTGCTGCTCCAAGCTTTTGCTGTGAAGCTGGTCGTTTGCCTGCCTGTGAGGTTTTTAAAGTGCAGCTGTGGAAAAGTGCTGTTCTTTGGCGGCCAAAAAGAGCAACAGCCTCTTCTTCAGGCGAAGGGAGCCCTGGCTGCACAGTATAGCCATAATCCTTGTTAGCATCACAAAGGATGGAGTGCACATGTATTTTTAATGAAATCTGGGGTTATCCAGTTGCTAATGGCACTTATCTAAAAAGCTTCCTGCTTGCCACAGCTGATTAGCCAAGTCTTGCCTTGATATCGAAATACAGCGTCACCTCTACACATTTGTAAAATTCATATATGTGACATCCACCAGATGAACAAATACAGGAATCATTGACATGGTCACTATTAAAAAAGTGGGAGATATTTATCTTTGCTATTTTGGAATATTTTGCTTTACAGTGTGCCAGGGATATCTCTAGTATCATTGTTAATCAATGGTAGAGGAGGGTATTTGCAGCCCTCCGTAGGTGGTGTGTAGCTTTGCAAAGCCAGGAGTGGTGAAACTGCTCAGACAGAAAGCACACAAGACCTGTGTACTTGTAAGAGATACACTGAAAATACATGAAGGTTTTTAGTGTGTTAGAAAGGACATTTTATGGGGAAATACACTGACAGGCTTACATGGCTTGACTCAACACCGCTCCCTCCCACCAGAGCCAAATTTAAACCAATTTCTTTCTTTTGACATTCTTTTTTTTTTATTTTTTTTTCCCTCTGCTGTGTTCAGCATCACAAATAAGTGGTATTTCTTGCAAAATTATTGGCTGGATTTTCCATGTGCTACTGCTTTTGCTACACTTTCCATTGCAGGGGTGCTTTCCTAGCTTGCTGCTTGACTCAGAAATTTATGCTGGAAACAGCTAAATGCAGGTGTGCTGGAGCTGGAATGAGTTGACCAAGATGAACTGATGAGAATAGAGTGTATAAAATAACCATGGAGCTTCCTGTCCCTAAGCCTTTCAGCACATGTCAAAATAGAAGTGAGAGTTATCGGTATTTCTGTAGCATGTCTGAAAGCCGATCAGGAATTTTTCAAAGACTGGCAGAGGTTTTCCTGCAATTTTTAAGCTTTCCTGAGCATCTGAGACTTGAGGGGCGGGGAAAAGAATTCTCCTCCCTCCCTCTTTTTTTTTTTTTTTTTTTTTACTGTTTAGTAAATGGTAGGCTTGCAGTGAGAGTCCCTTACCTGAGTGCTTGGACTAGGATGACCAGCAGCTGTGCTTCAAAATTTGCCATTTCCTATTATGATGATTGCTATTATTGAGGGGACGGAGGCTTGGCAGTGGGTAACCTGATATATATCCTGTTGTTGCAGGGAAAGATGGGACTCTGTATCCTGATTGCTGTGCTTCACACCTAATACCATTACGATGCCCATATGAGAGGGCCAGGCCTGGTGCTGTCATGACAGGGAGAGCTGCATAATTACCGGCGAGCCCAGCCAGCACTTGCACAGTGCTTTAGGAATTGGGTTGCATGGCCAAAAGACTTAGTAAGAGGGAGGATAGCGGCATTGGAGGGGTAAGGGAACAGGCTGAGGGTTTGGCAGTGGTTGCACGGAGGGAACAAGGCTTTGGGGAGTTGTAATTATGTCAGTTGTTTGAGATTGGAGGATGTCTGCAGAATCTGCTGAACCCATTTCATGGAAAATTCTAGCTAGCCAATTGCTGCCCTGGGCTCTGGCATTTCAGCGGCTTCTCTCTGCTGGTGCCATTACGGGAGACCTCAGAGGAAGCTTGCAGTGGGAACCTGGGAATAAGCTACTTGAAGACAAAATTTCTGTCTCATGGTGCTCTCTTGGTTGGGTATAGCTTGGAAATGGATGGGTTCTGCAGCTCCAAAACGCAGCTCCTAACTGCGAGTGATGTGGGGTGATGTGTAGTGCGTACAACCGGATCATCTCTCGGTAACTGTATAAAAAAACTGGGTGCTTGTATACTAGTATTAAGTTTTTATAAAACTCCCATGGCTTGCTGCAGGGAAAGGGCAGGAAATGCATGGTCCAAACTGCTTTGCCTGATCCTTGTTACCACTTGCTGTTGGGCGTAGTGAGTGTTAGGGCTGTCAGAAATAGCTGCTTCGTAAATCCTGTTTGCAAATGTAATGCCAGGTAGAGCTTGGAAAGCGGGTATGTCTGCAGTGGTTCTGGGGGACGGAGCCTGAGGATTTTGGTTTTCTGGCTTTCTTTTTAAATACTACTAAAAATAAGAAGCATTTCCTAGAAATCAGAAGTGAGATCATTACTGCAGCTATTAATGCCAAGCATGGAACTCTCACAGTGATTTTTTTTTTCCAGCAGAGTTTTCAATAGGCTTATGGTAAGCAATTTTTTTATTTGCATTATTTTTCTTCTTTAGCAAAAGAAACATGAAATTACATAAAAGCATTGCCTCCTAAAAGTGTAAAGGTAAAAAAAAATCATTTGACATAGAAGTTACAGGAAGCTATACATACCTTTGAGAATTAAATGTTTATAGCAACTTGAAGCACTTCATGTCAAACTGGCACAACTATTCAGATTCTCAAGTTTGAATTGTTAGTATGAATTCATAGGGAATTTGGGTTAACTGGTAAATAAAGACTTTACTGTGTGTTTAACATCTATAGTATTTTAGTTGTGATGCCTTGTTTTTCTGTTAATGCTCCTAAAACTGGGTTTCTCCTAAAAAAGGGAATCAAAGTTATCAAAACAGAAAATCAAAAAAAGTCAGGAATGAGTGAGTTCATGGAAAGTCTGTGTGGTACTTTGCAGCTTGTGGGAGTATAGCATAAGTGTGAAGTGGAACAATTAGTGATTTAAACAGTGAGCTCACTGGACCTGTGTACATACAAATGGAATATGGTTACAACCTGAATAAACAATATTAATATTAAAATTTTCTATATTGGAAGATAAATAAGTGTTAGGACATCTTATTTAAGTAGTTATTAATTTATGTGAAATGTACTTTTAATTCCTTAAGTTCTTCTTCCATGTCTACTTCGATTCTTCAGCTTGCACTTTAATTTATTTATGTATATGTGTTAATTATCTCTAAGTGCTATGAACATACATGCAACTGGAAGAATTTAATCCTTCACTCAAAAAACCCCAAAACCCAACCCTAAAATCCTCCAGCAAACTTTTTTTAACTTCACCTTTAGTTTAGCTCACATGTGACACTTAGTATTATTATCTTTTTTAAACTAGGAACGGCAGCGTCTGGAGACAATCCTCAATCTGTGTGCAGAATACTCCAAATCTGACAGCGACCCCTCTGCAGCTACAACAGTTGCTGATGTTCAAAAAATTAACAAAGAACTCGAGAAGCTGCAGCTCTCCGATGAGGATTCAGTGTTTGAAGACTCCCAGATGAATCTGGAAACAAGGTTCAGAAGCCAGTTGAAATCATCTGCCAGTGATTCGGATTTCTCAGAGCTGAGCAACCACAGTCGCAGCACTTCTGCTTTCCTCTCCCCCAGAGGGTTGAGAGCTGATGAGCACTTCAACGAAAGCACAAAGCCTCCACCTTTCGCTGCTCCAGGCTTTCTCAAGGATGCCAGCGAATCGTCCTACCTAAGCATCACACCAAAGGTAATGCTCTGTAGGAGGAAAGAGTACGATCTAGGTTTGACAGCTTGAAATCCTCCTCTAGGAATCATTTGTCCTGACGGGGTCCATGGCTAGAATTGGAGAATCATAGAATGGATTAGGTTGGAAGGGACCTTAAAAATCATTTAGTTCCAACCCCCTGCCGTGGGCAGGGACACCTCCCACTAGACCAGGTTGCTCCAACCTGGACTTGAATGGTTGGGATGGTTTAGGTGTGAGAATTAATCCCAGAGCTCATACAATTTAGCAGCCAGCAAATGATTATTTCATTTTCTGTGGAAGATATTGGTCCTGGAAGTTGTTTTTGGCTTTTTTTTTTTTCAGATGGAGGTAGTTCAGAAAGAGTTTTTAAGATTTTCTGAGGGAGAAGCATTTGCTTGAACAATTACAGCTACTTAAATAAGGAAGTTTTCCAGAACTCTGCTTGGCACTGTGCTGGGATCTAGGGGAGCAGAGAAGCTCTGCTGTCTTCTCCTTCCCTGGGGCTCCTGTCTTCTGTAAGAGGAGAATGTTTTCTTGTGGGCAAACCAGAACGGTTGCATGGGAGGTGAAGAGGAGTTGCCTGAGCTGAATTTACTGTCCTGACTCCTTTCTCAGGATTGGACCTGAGCCACTTGTCAAATCAGCTGTTGCCTCTCATGGGGTGCGGGGTGGCAGCCAGCCTCCTGCTGCTCTGACCTGGCTCCTGCACTTAATAAGCTGCAGCTCCTTTTCTGTGTGCTTCATCCTGCTGTTCTGATACTGAAGGGGAATTGTCCTTTAAAAAGATTGAGCTTGCAGCATTACTAACAATTTCCTTTGGCTGGGGCAGCAACAACCTCCCCTGGGGTGGGACAAGAGCCTTTCATCATCTTGAGTCAGTGCCTAGGCTTTGGTGTGCCAGACCAGCAGCCAGTCCTGGTGACAGGCAGTGTGTTAAATAACTGTACTTAGGAGTTAGAATCAGGAGCAAGATGACCAAGCAAAGCCATAAAAGCAGGTTTCTGTTTAACAAGTTCAAACCTTCAAAATACTTTGTGTCTCTCCTTTTTACTGCTATTTATACACTGTATGAGCTTCAGCATGGTTATATACTTAGCGTGAATTGTATTTAAACCCTACTAACTGAAACATTTCTATATTGCCTATAAAGATGTTAAGTATGTGTAGAGGAAGAGAGAAGCATGATTGATAAAAAGACATTTTGTCTAATAAAGGATTATCTCTCTGGAAATCTCTGCTGAGTCTTTCAGTGTGAAATTATGTTGAACAGAAACATGCTATTATGTCTTGGTCTTTTCATGTCGAAAAGGTAGTAAGACATTCCATTTACAAGTTACTGTGGTCTTGCATTTCTTTCCCGTTTTGTTGCTTTCTTTGTGCAAGTCAGAGATCCTATTTTGAACCCTTATTAGGAAGTTGAAATCAAAGATGTTATGTCAGCATTATCCAAACAGGATACCGGACAAAAAGAGGCTTTCCTGCTAGGATTACTAATGCTAATCAAGGAATACCATTCATTCGTTCATTGTAAAGGCTGTTCTGCTAAGCCCCGAGAAAAGCAGTAACAAGCAACTGTGTGAATGAAACACACCTCATTGTTTTAAAATATCAAGATCAGATTTGTCCTGGGATAAAATGTCCGCTCTCAGAATAGCCATTCAGTAGCTGAGTAAGTCTGTGTGGTCCAGTGGTTTACGCAGCCCACTTCTAATTCTGACCGGGGACAATGAGCGAGCAGCCTTACCAGAGTAATTGGATCACAAGCCCCTGGGGTCAGATGAACATGAAGAATACATTTGAAACTCAGTAACTCTTTGATCTGACCTTTGCTGGTATAAGATCACATGTATTTTCTAAATAATGTTGTTTAATTCTTGGCAGAATTATCTAGTAAGTAAATGGCAATGAAAAGAGCAATGTTAAGGGTATGACTTCCTCAGTGCTAACAGGGGAGACAGAGCCAACTTTTGTCCTTATTTTACAGAAGCTACCCATCCTAATGGCTGGCTACAAAAATGTCCTATTCTACCTACTGGCTTTTATTATTATATGAACAGTTGAAATTTACATAAAAAGCATCTTCATCTATCTCTGTTTTTTTTTTAAGGGAAAAATTAGATTTTTATAACCTAAATAGTGCGTCATGTAAAGTATTCTCAAAGGTTAGGTTTTAATAATTCCTGTAGCATGAATAGTATTTACTGTTAAGTATAGTATTTATTTCCAAAGCCTGGAAGTAAAGTATCATGTTTATTTCTCTTGTACACCTTCTAAATATAGAACTAGCAATATAGTAGATATGAAGTATGTAGGGGGTTCAAAATCAGCGGTACAGTACTTGTTTAAATTGAACACAATATGAAAGGGGGAAGGAAGGACAGTGTTTAACTATTTTTTTTTTTTTTCTAATGAACTTCTTGTAATGTGCAACTGCAGGTACCAGAATGCATAAGTGATGAGCAAAGAGGGCAGGAGCTTGGTCGACTGGAGGAGGAGCGCATAGTAATCCTAAATAACTTGGAAGAACTTGAGCAGAAGATCAAAGATTTAAATGACCAGATGGATGAATCCTCGAGAGAGGTATGAAATATGTTTTGGTTTTAAATGTTTTGCTTGCTAGGTATGTCTACATAACATAAGTCTGATGGCTTCAACAAGCACATAGGGAACTCACAGATGTACGTAGCCTTCATATTCTGTGCTTTTTCCACCAGAATTAGGCACAGAATCATAGACCTGGCAGTCTCCTTCTATGAAGGGTTTTTTTTCCCAGTGGGGAGGTGGATGTGATGCTCAGATTAGCCTTTCCCAGCTGTAACCATTATACTCCTAAATGGAATTAGAATAATCTTGCTTGTTGAATGGTCACGCAATTGATCCAAATATCTTGTGTCACTTGGGAGTTTTATAGTGGTATCTCCTGTGACTGTTTAGAGAAAGGAAGTGAGACAACTTCCTTTCAACCCTCCTTGGCTTGACAGTGTCAGGGGTATGTTGGCACTCTCTTGACTTCTGGAATCTCACAGTTGCAGACTAAGCTGCCAGGCATTTGGGTTGTGCTTGCTCCAATTATCAGCAACAGGAAAGAAACAGCTATTCCAGAAAGGTTTCCTACGGACCCTGGGCACAGAGAGCTGGTACAGTATCATAACAGGAGGAAGCACAGAGGAGAAGTATTAGAAAAGAAAAAGTTTTGGAAAAAAGAATCTTCAGGCTAAAGTTGGTTTGGACTTTATCTTGCAGTGTTTTATATTGCAGTTTTGTGATCTCCTTTTTTAAGCTTTCTTCTGTGGGAGTAAAACTTAATTTTTATTTTTTATTTTTAAAATGTTTCTCTGTTGTGAATAATCACCAACTCACTCCCCTTCCCCCAGAAAGTAATGTGTATCAAGATTTTTTTCTTAGTCTGGACTGCTTCTGAAAAATGTTTTGTGTTCCTAGTTGGATATGGAATGTGCCCTTTTGGATGGGGAACAGAAATCTGAAACAACAGAGCTGCTGAAAGAGAAGGAAATACTGGATCATCTAAACAGAAAAATAGCTGAGCTGGAGAGAAATGTTATTGGTGAAAAGACAAAGGTAATTGAGTTATCTTAGCTAGCTGTGTTCTCTGTCCCCCTTGGTCTTCAAAATACATTTGTATGATTAACACATTGACGTAAGCTTTTTATGAAGTACTGTCTATAAATAAATTTAATTGATAAATATGGAAGAAAAAAATAGCTATCTCACCATCATCTCCCTGTAATAGTGTTGTTTCTCAAGATATACTTGACAAGAAAAATATAGTGTGCTTAAGTAAAAATACTGACCTACTGTGAAGATATTTTTGATTAATAAAAATATCCATACAGGGCTTGGATGCAAGTTATCTGTTGTTTAAAAGAACAGTATAAAATGAAACTTTTCCACTGTCCTCCATTGTAGGTTATATATTTTGAACTAAAAAAAAATTAAAAATTAATCCTTTAACAGCAAAGGAACAGAATGAAAGAAGGTTTCAGAAGATTGCTTTGTCTGCTATTATATAGAATGGTAAATAAAACATCTGTCAAGTATATTGTTTAAAAGCAATTATGTTGGTTTATTTTGTTTGCTGTTTGACAAGTTCAGTACTGTAGAGCATTCTGTGTGGGATTAAGTCAAAGAAATTAATTAGTTCTTGTGTACACTCAGATACTTAATTGCTGTCAAATAGACAGCAAGTATATATAAGCATGTATTTGCAAAATAGGATAGCACTATAATAAGATTTTATGTTCAGAAATGGAAAGGGCCTGCCAGATGAATCTCTCCCCCTCAGAGGCCGGACTGCTGGTTCCTTCGGCAGGCTCTCTGCTGGCCTCTCCAGGCAGGCAGTTCCCTTTTCCACAGGGTTTGTGCCACGGCCAGGAATACCTCAAGGTCAGGAAGTTTTTCCAGGGTCTCCAGACAGTAATGTTTCCTTTTTAAATTTCATCCTCTACCTCATAATTTAAACCTGTCACTTATGGAAATACTCTAACTAGTCTCTTCCCCTCTTTTTTTTCTTAAGCTTTCCAGAAATATCTGAGAGTCATCTGCATTATTTGCTTTTGCTTAGACAAGCTGCACATTTTTAGCTCTCTTACAGTTTCCATTTATTTCATGGCTTACAGCTTGCATTGTTTTATTCTAAGCTTTTGCTCTTTGGTTTCTGCCTACCCTGTTATGAGCCTGGATACTGTTTTGCAGCTGTACTCATCAAGCCTGCATCTGAGAAGGAGAATGTTGCTTCCAGCTTTCTGCCCTGTGGGGTGACAGTACACATCCAGTTTAAACTTGAACTTTTGTGGACTTTCCGGCCTGAGTTTTTTCTTGTTCTCATATACCCCTCAGTGATCCTTCAGCTTTCAGTGTTGCCTGTGGTCACATTCTCGGTTGTCCATGGAACATGTTTCATACTTGTTTTCTAGTATAAAGGCAAGTTTAAAGTTGATAATGGCGGATAGGGCAGTGAGGGCAAATACCCTCCAAAAGGATGCTGCTAGAAATTTTAGTTGGTGGTAGCAAATAACATACCCAGAAATTCAAGAGATCTTTTGCCTTTTGTATTTTTTCCCTAGTAACCTCAAAGTTCAATGGAACTAATGGAAACTATTCTAAAACCTTTAGGTTGTTTAGATTTCCTTGCAGTCATATGACGGAACGTTAATGTGTAGTGGTCAGAAAATTAAAGTGACAGGTCTAGTTTAAATTTTTTGAACTGAAACATAAAAAGCAGCCTATAAAAAGCACTTTAGTTATTTAAAAAGCAAGTTCATGCAAAACAACTTTTTTTTTCAGTATGAAGCATGCAACTAGTTAGATCAGTTGCAATATTTTACTTGTCTTTTCTTTTGTGTTCCTTTTTTAAACAAACAAACAAAAATCCTGGCTATGATGCGTGCTCTAGACTTAAAGCCATGGCTCACTAAATACTTTAATTATCTTTGTAGAAATAAACTCTTATGAAAGCAATTTTTCTTCTGTAAGATGTCTGAAAGTGTTGCATAAAAGTGGAACTTTAAAAAAGAAGTAGGAGACAAGCTTCTGTAAACGGGCAAAATATATGAAGTGACAGCTGAAGTGTTCTGGAGAAAGTAGTGTCATCCAGCAAAACAGATGGCACTCATTGTGTCAACCAATAAAACTTCTGTCTGACTTGAAACAACAGCATTTTTTTTTAAACCTTGGTTGTGTGTCTGTATGTTTAAGGTTCCAGCCCTGCAGATCTGATGCAAGATAGGCAGCGTCTTGGCTCTCTAGTAGTATAGTACCCAACCTCCCCAAAAAGGGGTTCTCGGGTGGAGGCAGCAAATGGTCCTTCTTGCTGAAATTTATGACCTTCTCAACAGAATTAAGGCTTGGGTTTTGGACCGTAGTTGCCACCTTGCTAATGGTACTTATTGTGTTGTTTCTTCTAAGAACAAGCATCCCAGTATCCCCACAGTGGTCACTCTTTCTTCCAGTTACCTGAATATTTCACCCCTGATAATACTAGTGGTCTTGGTTTTGGAAGTGCCTTCTTGCAAGAAGCTGTCAGGTCCCATCACTTGGACAGTGGTTACATTTCTGTCAGGGTAAGGGAGTATCAGAATACACTGCACAGTGTCATCTTGAGGAGAGAGGGAAAGTTAATTTCACTCACGAAATGATGCTGGAGCATTAGTGTCATACGTGATGGCACTTGTCTCTGGAGGGACTTCAGTGTCTCCTGGAATTTGCCACTGATCTCAGCACCTGTTTGACAGGAAACCCCTGCCTGGTTGTGTTTCATCCTTACCCATGCACCTGTTTGCAAAACTTGTGAAGTTGTGAAGAAAAAGAGAAATCATAAACTACAGCTACCGTAAACTACTGGGTCATGTTGTGTACTCGAAATAGACTTAACTTGTATAACCCCTTGTACTACATTCTACTTGATTCTTTGATTTTGATTTTATATTAATGCCCTGTGCACAGCTCATTTAGATGAGGACACAAGGTTCTGCCACCTTTCTCACGATTTTAAAGCCACCTTGCAAGGCTAGAGAATTGACTGGAAAACATACTTGAAGGCAGGAGAGTTGCGAGGTCAGTTTGGGGCTGTACCAGCATGCTCTTTGCTGCGGTACCTGTGTCCCAGTACCTTGCTGGTAAATCGGGATCAGATTTTGCACAGGAGGTTTGTATGTTAAATGGTACGCTGAATTCTGATCTCATTGGAGACCTGTGCTCAGCCCTACCTGAACACGCAACTAACAGTGAGAAAGAATGAACAAGTTGATGGGGAAGATAACGTAGTGCACACCATGGCATGAGTGGAAAGCATTTCTCTGGCTTTTGTGAGTATGCCACCACACACATTGTAAGCAATGAAGAAGCAATTAGTGTTGATTTACTTAAGTTTTGGAAATAAGAGCTATGAGCAGTTGCTGTTTTGAAAAGAAGGTGACATAGGCTTTCAGCATTGGTGAAGTTCTGGCTGTGGGGCATCTCTGCCAGGTACAAGTGCTGACAGGACTCTGTTGTCCTGGCTGGGGTAGCTCCTTCCAGAGCTGGGGAATGGGAATGCTGTCTGGTGTGGCCTGTGCTTAGCAATGCTGGAAATTGTGTTAGTGTATGGAGGAGGGTCTAGCTTTGCCTTCATGGTTGTGCTTCTTGAGCACATCTGATAATTCATTCTTTCTGTATTTTTTAACTACCATGCACTGCATATGTGGTTTTATCCACAAGAAAAGATGACCAACTATGTATTTGAATAGCAGCATTTAAGAGATCAATTGCAAGTTCCAGTTATGCAGGGACAGCCCTGGTAAGTCGCTGGTAACAGTTTGATGGGTACAGCTTGAAACTCTCCAGGAAGGAGCTTTGATACAGATATTGACAAAATTGCTTTCAGTGCAGCCTGCTCTGGAGAGAGCTAAGCTGGGCAGTGTCCAGAAACAAGCAAGCAGGTGAGCCCTTTCCCTTCTTCCCTGCCACCCAACCCGGCTTCTTGTAATTATTGCAGCAGTCATTCATGTTACTGTACTGTTGGTGTACAATAATGCTGGTATTGTTTAAAGTGGAATAGCGCCTCAGGTCCCTGGTGCTATTTGCAGTTATGACTTCCTCCTGGTGACTCTTCAGTCACAAGACTTAGTTCAGGATTGACGTTTGTCTATATAAGGAAGCTGGAGGAAAAATGCATTTACCCGATTGGATGTAATCCAGGTTTGCACATTGCTTTCTTTTCATACCGCGCTTCCTTAGTCTGTGTAGTTTTCAAACATGCAGTCCAGGTATATGTGGAGAAAGGTTGCTTAATGATCCGGCATGCCTGATATCTCCAAGTTAAAGCATGAGGTTGAAAGTAGCAACATCGCTGGGGAAAGCAAGAAGAGATCAGTGAGCATGAATAGACAGGGATAACTGAAAACGAGTAATTAATTCAGCAGAAGTGCTGTGGGAGGTAATCATAGCTAAGTGGGAGCTTTGGCAGAGAGTTTAAAAACAATTATTTATGCAAAGGTTTAGACTTCTTTTTAGGAGAAGGAGGTTATTCCTCTTTTTCTGGAGGACCTTTGCCTTATCTCATGGTGGAAACACGTACTCTGGGACTCTTTTTATCAAACTCTGTTTCCTGTCCTTTTTCGAGAGCAGAAATCAGGAGCAGCTGTCAGCAGATAACTCATCTTTTTTTGGAATACATTTAATTTTGTCCACATGCTTTTGTGGAAATATTTTTCAGTCATTAACAGAATGTCCCAGACATGCCAAAACTCCTGAAGCTCAGCCTCTTTGCTGAACTAGTACTGCAAAGACTTGCACAAATTGAGGCAATGAAAGAGCAGCTGTCTGAGCAATATGAAGGGGGACACCATCAATCAAAGTTAAATATAATGGTGGTCTCTCTTCTGGATTCAAAAGTCCTGCCGTTGTTCTTTACTCTAATGAATCTGACAAATTTATAGCTCATAGTATAGTCTTTTACATCTTTTCTGGTCAGATTCCAGTTCAGCAAGATGTAAACAACTGTTTTAAGTGGATGAGTTATCATGTCCATAACATTATTAACTTCCCTAAGACAAGATACACAAGATTAAGTATTCTGAGGAATGCTTGCATCCCCTGGGTATATCCAAATAAGGATATCATGTAGAGAGAACACTAATGAGGAAAAAAATGAATATGAAGTCTCAAGGAGAAAAATCTGAATTCACAAGATTTCTTTTGAAACAGTTATGAAATAGCAGAATGGGTTACACCACTAAGGGAAATCCTTTTATTGTCATCTAGAGGTTGAAAACTATACAGAATATAGAATTTCTTGCTTGAAATTTCTTTCATCTGGTTTAGATGATTATTTCCTCTCCTCCTAAATTCACGAAGGAACAGTGCTCTGGAATCAGGAGTCGTCTTTTGCTTCCCCATCTGTTCACTAGAAAAACATGTTGCAATGGTCAGGGAATTAAAAATTCAAAAAAATTTGAGTTGTCTTAAGAGCAAGTTAATGTGTCCACCTATTGTGATTTTTTTTACTTAGAGCAGAGGTATTGCTTACTGTGATTTAAAAGGCTTTAACATTAGCTTTATACATGCATGGGAAACCAAACCATTGAGATCTCTCATATAGATGCCACCACTCTATCCAGTCTGTTATGATGCATATAATAAATTAATTACCACTCACTGAGTAAAAATAACTATTATTCTTTTTACCACCTTCTATTGTATTATGATCCTTTTCATATGCCTGACATACTGTTTTTTTGTACCCTTAATCGTTTCTTGCATGAAACCCAAGAGATTTAGTGACAAATAATTAAATCACTTTATGCTGCTGTCCTGAAAGACAGCAAGGAATGCAGGAAAGAGTACTCTGAAAAATATAGAAGAGGAGCAGGTACAGTATTGCAGAGGAGGATCTGTTCCATTTCAAAAGTATTTTTTTAATCAGAATTGCACGAGGTCTGATTTGTATCAGCCATAGCATTTGAAATGCTTTCAATAGGCAAGAATTCTCAAAGAGTTGGTAGGCCTCAGGTTTAACGCTTTACCCATGTGTACCATTTGTCCTTTTCATGAGTGTAGCCTGCTTTCTGTTAGGGACTGGAGTATTTTCTTACAAATTCATGGCAAGGGTTAAGCCAATTTAATCAGTGAGTTGTTAAAATCAAGTTTTCTTGCTCTTCCACTTACTCTCCAAAATATTTTACTGAATGGACAAACTCTGTGGCCTCGCACCACTTCCAAATGGAAACATTATCATTTTTGTAATCTGCTTTTTCTTATCCACTTCTAGCTTTTGCAGCCCTTCTGTTTGCTGTAGATTATTTTGGGGAAGGATAGGGTCATTCTTTTGGAGTGTATAAGAATAATGTTTGGCTAGAGGTGATGAAGATGAGCTTTTTAGAACAAAGAACTGCATGTGCTTCTCCTTATTTCTTAGAAACCTGTAGAAGTTGTCAGACTAGCTGATTCCATCCTGGGAGACAGGGCGTGCCTGGCTAAAGCTTGGTGTTGGTAATGAGAGGTTGCTACCTCAAAACATGACGAGTTGCAGGTGAGTTGGACCGAATCCTGGAGTACTTCAGACTGGAACATTTAAAGTGTAAGAGCCTGTTGGATGGGAAGGCATTCAGTGTTTTTTTCTTTGTTTATGGCTTTCTTTGCAGTTTCTCTTTCTCTATGAAGATAGTACACACCTTAGCTTTTTTTGTTGGGTTGTGGAGGGTTTTTTTGAGGGGTTGAGTTTGGAAGGTTGTAGAGTGAGTCCAATTCACCTAGCCATACAGTCCATTTCACAGTGATCTGGTAAAAATGATAGGTTTCTTGCTTGGTGTTTGGTTAGGTTTTTATTGTGGTTTTTTCCCCCCCCAATTTTTGTCTGGATTTTTGAGAAGCTCTCTGTTTCATCCACGTTTACTCTGACTCATTTCTGCAGAGTCTACCAGTTTATGCAGGAGGGTTGGTTCAGAAGACACATATACATGCAGACAGATGCTACTCTACAATTATAGCCTGCCTGCTGCAATAGCAGTATATGATGAATGACAAATTGAAAAGCAGAACTTCTCTGCAGAAGGGATGAGGGGACCTGCTAGGGCTTTAAGTAGCAATATTGATCAGGCATAGGGGATCCTTAACCACAGGAGACAACACTGAAGCAATTGGTCTCTCTCTCTCTCTTTCTGTTGTTCATATTCTTCTAGGGGCTATGATGTCCTTTTATCTTCTCTATATCCTTATCATCTGAGATCTATTGGATATGTATTCTTTTTTTCTTTGTTTTTGCCCTAAAATCAGTTCTACCAGATCTAAAGGTTGATTTTCTTTTGTGACCTGTGTTGATGTCCTGTGATCTGTGTTCATACTATGGATGCTCTGCTGACATCCTACATCTACATCTGTGCTTTTGGGGGACTGTCATGCTTTAGTTCTTTCCACTGCTATCCTTCACAATATTCAGATATCCTCTCAAACTGATCCGAGCTGTGCCCTCGGCATTATCAAAAAACAAGTCAGTCTCGCACTCAGTCCTGGCTGACCCCAAGCTCATTTAACACACATCTAGAGGCAGATCGTAGGGCAAGTTGGGCAGTGGGCTAAGACCAGATGTTATGCTTTACTGAGCTGTACTTCTTTTCTGTGGAAACAGAATATTAAGAATTCATCCAGACTACAGATTAATGTGACTCCAGAGCCAGTGCTGGGGCTGGGAAGTGTTTGTCTGCAGAGAAATTCTTACCAAGCCCAAGCTCATGTGGTTAAGATGAGGATGTGTGGCTGGAGCACGTGGGTTCTGTTCACAGCTCTGCTGCTGGTTCTCCTGAGCCAAGAGCTCGTGGAGGCAGCTGCAGGCCGATGTCAGCTGCATCTTCCACTTACCTTGCAAAGTTATTAATCTTTTCCCTTCCAAAAGAACTTGCCTTGATCCATTTATGGGAAGAGATTGTAAGAAAAAAATTCTGATTATTCCTTTATTTAACAAATTTCTTTTGTGAATTTAACCGGCTTTACGGATGCCCAGCCAGAGATGTCAGTGAACTTAACTCCACAGCTGCAAAACATATAATGCCTCTCATTGCTGAAAGGGATATTTCCTGTTAAGACTGCACATTTTGAAGGGAGCCAGTTTGGTGGGATGTTAGCACTTCCTATGCTATAAATAGACCGGGTGAGTATCACTTTCAGTCTCAAAGGAATACACTTCTAATTTCTTGAGGGAAGTAACAGTACCCCTGGCAGGATTCTCAGGGAGCTTTATACTTGCTGATGATGTCCCCTCATATTTGAGATTTGATTTGCTTGTTAATGAATGAGCATGCTTGTTGCAGCACATAGACATTTAGGAGTGCTATTAATAGCCTCAGAGGGACAATACTGCTAGCTGAGGTCAGAGAAGTCCTTGCTGCTTTAGATTGCTAGGTGGGCAGAAAAGGAAAGCGAGAAACAACGTCGTAGATTGGAGGCTCAATGCTAAATGGACAGCAAGGTTGTGAGGAAGGGAACTACCAGTTTATTCGCAGATTTCCTTCCATGTTGGAAGTAAGGGGGATTCAGCAAATGGGGTTCCTTGGGGACAGAGGTCTAGAGGTGACCTCTCAGGAGCTGGATGCCTCTCCCTTATTGTGCAGCTTACACGTGCTACAGCCCTCCTATTTCTGAGCCCTGCTGCTGTTGTAAGACAGAGGCTAGTGCAGGAAGTCCAGGTAATTGAATATGCTGGTTCAGCTGCTCATTTTTACAAGCTTAAAACTGAAATAAAAAAATCTCTTGTGTTCAGCATTTTCTTCGTCTGATTATATGAACTGCACATGCAAATGAAAATAGCAGAGATAGGAATTTGGTTGACATGGGGCTTGAATAAGAATGCTTCCTGTTGCAGTTTTTAAATACTGGGAAAATGAAATCCCAGCCCTTGATCCTGCTCAGGTTTAGAGATAAAACCATAAGGAAAGCAGGAGCTGGTACATATTTGTTATTGTGCCTCTGCCATGTGTGAGAGTTTGAGAACCATGTCAGGAACAATAAAGAGAACGTTTTGGGGAAAGACCATCCCACAATTTGAATGCCTAGTACTGTAGACTAAAAGAAGCTTCTTCTCTATGGTGTGTGCTGTTGGGGTGCTGCAGAGTGTCTGACCATACAACACCCGCTGAGTCATGCATTTGATTTTGAAATGAAATAATAGTTGGGACTGGAAAGAGGACAAGTGAGTGGATGCCATGACAGAATTCAACTGTTCCTAGAACATCCAAAAAAAAGCTGATATTTTGAGTCTGATATTGCTAATTTTTGAATATAAAGGAGAGTTAGAGATCATTTGAGAAGAGATGCATAACTACAGAAGAAGAAGTGGGGAAAGGGTACTTTATCAGTGTGACTCTAGAAAGTAGCAGAGCACTGGTCTTCAGGGACTGACTTGATTGATTATGCCTGGTGTGTCAGGCATATTGTTGGTTGTTTTTTTTTCCAGTTATTAACTTCTCAGTTGAAGAAAATGCATCTGCTATGTTGACCAGTGTACATGCCAGTAAAAGGCATTGAAAAAATTCTTCGCACTCTGATTTATTCGTTCCCCAACTTTGGTCTATAGATAAATAATAGTCTACAAGGTAGTTTTAAGTGATCTACAGCCAGTCTTCAGAGCAATGGTGCACAGTAAATCATGTAGTATTTTATTACAAAGGTTTAAAGGTTAAAGGCTTTTGAGGGTGAGCAGCAGTATGCAGAGTACTGCTGCTCGAGCATAAGGAGAAGAAAGCTGAACTCACTGGAGGAGTCTCCTCTGATCCCCGCAAACAGGTTACAGTTCCTGTACCCTGAAGCAAATGAATTAATTTGCTAAATCTCTTAGTGTTTCTGCTGCAACAGGATTTCCTGGCCACGTTGCCTTCTGTCTTGTTCCGCTTTTTCACTGCTTGCTAAAGGTACTTATCGGCACAGAGGCACATAAGCATTTAATTCATTCTCCTGGGAAGATCCATTTTCCCCTCAATGCCAGACTACAGTAATTTTCCATCCATTTTGCTTTCTAAAACCTACTCTTCTCTCTCTCCTTCATCGGTTACCTCACTAACACGGCTACCATTTCCTCATTTTCTAATTTTCTTTTTCCAGTAGGCAAGACAAGTTTTTAGGCAATAGGCTTTAACGGCATCATCCAGGCGTGGGCAGAAAACACAGTGATGAGTAAAGGGGAATTAATCACTGCACTAAAACTATTAATGTTTTGTTTTGATCATTTTGCATCCCACCATTGCATTTCAACTAACAACAGGTTTCTGTCTTTGTGCTTCAACTCTTTGTTAATGTTTTGCCACCACGCCCTGTGGTAATCACTAACAACTGCTTGGGTTTGAAGGTAATTGTGTTTATTTTTTGGTTCATGCTTCAGGAAAAATTAAAACTTGATGCTGAGAGGGAAAAACTAGAGAGGCTTCAGGAGCTTTACTCCGAGCAGAAGACGCAGCTTGATAATTGCCCTGAGTCCATGAGGGAACAATTACAGCAGCAGCTGAAGAGGGTCAGTAGCAAGTTTCAAGATTGCACTAATTTTTTTTTTGGTGATTTTTTTTTGTTTGTTTGTTTGCTTTGTTTTGTTTTTAGTTAAGTGTGACATACTCTGTTCCGACTACCCAGTGTCTGAACATATTTGCAATGTATAATTGTTAATGGAGTTATGTTTTTTTGTGGAATGCTTGTGCATGGTGGCAAACGAGTAGAGTGCAAATGGGCAGATTAGAAATAATTTTAGAATTATTCTAGTTCTAAAACTAGAAATCATTTTATGTTGAATGCTTTTAAAGCTTTGGGCTACTTGCCTGTGATGAGCACCTTAAGCCTGCTGCGTGGTGTGGAGGCTGTAGTGATGTTTAGATGGTTGGCAGAACATTACTCCTTACCTGGGTGAATGAAGATGGGAATTAAACTTTGGTCAGTGGGACCAGCCAGCCATTTTTGATCCTGTTGTGTGTTGTGTATTCCTCCTTTGAAGTGCTGTAAATGGCTCTCAGTTAAGTAATGGGTAACTTTTTTCTTTTTTTTTTTCTTTTTTCAGTACCTAGCTGTTAGCCTGAACTGTGCTTTGAAAAATTAATTTTTAATATTATACCTCTTATTCTAATAGCTTGCTTTGCTCCTATGTATTCAACGGTTGCACATTGGTATAATAATCTTTGCATAAAATATAATTGTGCTTTGATTTTATTTTGTATTATTTGTAACCAAAAGAGCTACAATATTGTCTGTGAATGTACAGTTATTTTCTGGGGAAGGATTTTGGAATTTATTAATGTTAAGTGTGTTCTACACCATATATAGCTAGCTTTGGTAGCTTTAAGGTTGGGGTGTCGAGGTGGCAGAAATAATTTTCAAAGCACCACTCAGCAAGCTCAAGAGGCCATCTGAAAGTCAAACTACTTCCTTACCTCCACACCTTGGTTTAAGTGTTTATACAGGGTATAATGTCAGAAATAGCAGTGCCCAAAAAGGGATTTTTTTTGCTTTAAAGCATAGACTCTTTAGATTTTGGTTTATTTGCAGAATTCTCTTTTGCTTTTTCAAGGGGCAAAAAGCAAAAAAAGTCCACTTTTGAAAATAACAATGTTAAATTCTTCTGTAGTAACCGAGAAGTTTGCTGGTTTTGAGACAGTTAAGGATTTTTGTAAGTAACCTTAAAAAATAAAATCAGTATTATGTTATCTGTCATATATATTAAAAGGAAAGGAAGCCTTTCCTATGCAGTCATGTACTTGGAGGTATAAGTTAATGAGAAGTTGCAGTCTTATTGCTATGGGATAGTATCACTATTGACCTCCAAGAGGCTTCTGATTAAATTTTTTAAATTTTTTTGTTCCTTCTAAGTTGGGTTAATCTTGTAATTATTGTACCCAAAATATGTAAAATGTCTTCTTTCCCCCAAATCAGCCCAGCCCAGGATAAATGAGCATCTTCAACTAGATCAGGTTGCTCTGTGCTCCATCCAACCTGATCTTGAATGTTTCCAAGGATGGGGCCTCTGTCACCAACCTGGGCAACCTATTCCAGTGTTTCACCACCCTCATTGTAAAAAATTTCTTCCTTATATTTAGTCTAAATCTACCCTCTTTTAGTTTAAAACCATTACCCCTTGTCCTATCACAGCAGGCCCTGCTAAAAAGGCTCATTGCTGGGGGGTTGGACTAGATGACCTTTAAAGATCCCTTCCAACCCAAAATATTCTATGAAATAGAAGTCTGCAGTGGGTTATGTTGTTCTACTTTTCTGCTAACATGGTCTGGTCTGAAATTTCCTTATTGCTTCATCTCTGGGACTTCAGTGACTTTGTAATTTGTGTCCGGAGGAGCGGGTAGCCCACTTCACAGTAGCAGCTGCCTGCTACTGTGAGGGTGGGGATGGCATTTGGGTTAGGGGCAGCAGTGGGTGTATGGACTATTAAGGGGTTGCTGCTTCCCAGTGTTGCACATGAATATATGCTGTCCCTGTTGGGCAGGGAAGACACTTCTCTGGAGACTAGTGAAACCTGGGGGCTTGTGGAAGGCACTGAGGGAAAGCATACCTCATCCTGCTCTAGTGGAGGTGTCCCTGCCCATGGCAGGGGGGTTGGAACTAGATGATCTTTAAGGTCCCTTCCAACTCTAACCATTCTATGATTCTATGATCCTGATGGCTTATTTAAAGTTAATTAGCAGGTTTAATATTTCTCTGTTAGTATGACAGTGGCAAAGCTTGTTCATTCTCAAGTGCCTGAGTTTATAAAGATATATGTATAAAAGGAGAATGAGAATGGATGCCTGGATTCCTCCACAGATCTGAAGAGACCTCGTGAAGGTCATGGTGAGGATTCTGTGGGCACATCTCAAAGCCAAACCTTGTGCCCCTGCTGCTATGTCCTGTTCCTGCAGGCTGTCCAGGATCTTGGTCCCCATTGACCTGCCTGGCCAGTAATCACATGAGAAAAAGTGCTTTTGCAGCCACTGGGAGAGCTAAGCTCCTGCCACTTACCCTTTGGAGGTTTTTTAATTTGAAAATCAACTTGGTTGATTCCTAAGAAATTAGGAATGGATATTTTTGACACAGTGGACACACCACAGAATGTGGTGAAGTTCTTGTTCCATAGTGCATCTCACCAAGAATGTAGTGTTTCATGAGCTGAACTGGCTATCAGTTGTCTTCTCTGAAGTCTTTGTCTTCTGCTTCTGTAGCAATCAATTTGGTATGAAATAGCCTGAATGTGTTGACTTCCATGGGTCAATGCTGAAGATGTCTGACTGGTTTGAATGAAACATTTTTGTATTGTAGGTAACCACTTTCTTGTAATTTTTAGCCCACATCTTTGCTTTTGATCTCTTCACTGTCTCCTACAAGTGGAAGGCACATCTTGGGAGAATAATGGGAAGATGGTGGCACTTCTTGTAGTAACTTGGATTCTTTAGCTTCTGTATCCCGTGTCTTTACCAGCACATTGGAAGCTGGTTTCAGGTGCTTTTATACAGACCTATCTCCTTCGCTTGGTCACTAACCTTTGACTTGGGTTGAAATAAGGAAAAGAGTAAGTTTGCATTTCTCTAAAATGATAAATTGCTTACAGGATTTAAGTTTTCTTACGTATTAAGTTATGTGCAATGTGCCTATTTTAGAGAGCCATTTTAGAGGACATTTAATAATACCACAATTATTAAAATCACCTTTATCTTCAGAAGTTTGGAACTTGTAAGTAGGGATTCATGTTATGAATATACAGATGTTCCAGGAGAAAGATTAGCATTCAGTTCTTGTGTTGAAAAACACCATAAGTTTTATCTTGTCATCCCTAAGCAGAAGGCAAGTGTGTTCTTATTTTTTGTGTCTTTTTGCAGCATTCAACCTCTTTTTCCTGACAAAACCTGTTATTGATCCAGGGGAATGCATAAAAACGGGCCAATATATTTTCTGAAGTGATAGACCTACTAGGTAGGGTGGATGACTGGTGTACTTAATTGTGTGTTTGCATAGGGAGCAACTGCTAGCTCCAAGTTGGTGGTCCATGATCAGCTTCTGGATGAGCAACTTGCATGGTTGGACATCACTGCTGAGGTGATGGCAGTGCGCTGATGGCGCACAACTACATGTATCTTTTGTCATATCTGACTACAATAAAAACAGCGCTGTTGCATAGGCAAGAGCTGAAGAAATTTTAATTGCAGTTCAGACTCCTTCATTTGAGTGTGTATTCCCATAATTCAGTGTGCAGTTCTCTGGTGTTACTGGGATGATACTTTCTGTCCTCTCTGGTTGATAAGCAGATGCTCTCCCAATTTGCTGCAAGGCAACCTCACCAAGTTGAGGTTCTGTCTTTGCTAGTGTCACAGATAGGGTATAGCAGACTGATCTGCTCAGCCAGGGTGCAAAGCTCAGCACCAGGAAGGCTCGTGATTGCTTTGAACACAGCAAACCAGCAAAACTCACTGTGCAGGTGTTTTGTCTGTCTCAGCTGGGGGAGTCAGTAGGAATGATGGAGAAAGGAACATCAAAATAATTATTAGCCATATTTGTTCTCTGAGTGTGATAGTAGGTCATGAAAAGCTTTGAGCTCCTGTTTGAACGTGTTTTATGAGATACGTAAATATCAGTTTAGATTAATTTTTGTGTGTGTTTCTAAGTATCTCTATCCTGGTGTCAGTGCGAGTATGATTACTTTTTTCTTCTTGTTTGTGGTGTTATTTTTTCCTTAAGGATGCTGATATACTGGACATAGAAAGCAAACACTTTGAAGATTTGGAATTTCAGCAGCTTGAACATGAAAGCAGGTTAGATGAAGAGAAAGAAAATCTGACGCAACAGCTTCTGCGTGAAGTAGCTGAATATCAGCGTAGCATTGTCAGTAGAAAGGTAAAAGCACTAACACTCAATTAATTTTTTTTTTTTATTGTTGAGCATAACGGGTATGAAACCAATTTACAAACTGCCCATCAGTAAGAAATAATGCAAAATTTTCCTCTTTAAAAGCTTTTGCAGGAGAGGAAAGAAGTTGGCAATTAACATCCCACACAGATCAAATCATGTGCTTCTCCAAAAGCAAATAAATCAATAACATTCCATGCCCTGTTCGTATATTTGCATATGAAAATTATACTTTACTACAGAGTACCAAAGCATTGTTTTTTCTTCTTTAAGAAAGGAAATTTGGACACTGGACAAAACTACAGTTACTTTACGCTTGTGATTGATGTTGATGTTAAATGATTTTGTTAAAAAATAGTAGAACACCAGATTAATAAAATACCTTAATTTTTAAAACCAGTTGTAAAGGTCCTTTCTCAACCAATTAAATATCAGTTTTTCAGAGGTCAGAAGCTGCATCTCTAAATCAGTTCTGTTCGTTATATGAAAGCTACTCGTCATATTATCAACGAATATGTGCAATTGTTCTTTTGTTTTGTCTCTTGAATAAATGGTCTCTTTACAATGTCTAAATATCACTTAATGATCTCCTTCACAGCAGTGAAGTCTTGTAAAACCTTCTTTTCCTCATGAATAAGATCCTTGCTGCAGGTTGTGTTGTGCTTTGAAAGTAAAACATGTAAATTGTTTTCTTTTTATATTAGGAAAAAATTTCTGCTCTCAAAAAACAAGCCAATCATATTGTCCAGCAAGCACAAAGAGAACAAGATCATTTTGTAAAAGAGAAAAACAACTTAATAATGATGCTGCAAAGGGTAAGTATCTATTGTCTTTCAAATATTTTAGCATGTAATAAAAAACCATTTCATTTAACAGAATAAAAAGAACACAGAAGAGAAGCATCAGTTATGTAGAAGCTATCAAGTAGGTAGTAATGCGATACACATCTTTTGTATCCATTAACCTTTAAAAATAAAGAAAACTTTTGCAATTGATCAGCAGATTTTTTAGGAGAATACACTAGTGACATTTGATAATCCAGAGGGTTTTAGAGGAGTCCTCCTTTCAGAGAACTCAACCAGAGGCACCCACCCAGGCGCTAAGGCTGGCAGCCTGTGATCCCTTGTGGCTGTTGGAACAGTGTGCAAAGAGCTCAGACTTTTGGTTTGTAATAGCCCATACTAGGCTACAACATGAGCTGCTTAACATCAGCTAATGCCTGGTTAATAAGAAGCTGGCATGAACACGTCACAACTATTTTATGTTTTCAATCATGAGAGAAATCATGTTCAGTTCATTAAGCAGAATCAGCATTTTTGAAATGGTTAATAAAGACCTATTTGGTTTGGCTGTGGTTATTAAATAGCATCTTCCACTAGCTCTTCGTTCTGTATCTTTCTTTTTTGTTCAGTTCTGCTGTAAGTGGATGACGTTGAAGCTCTGCTGTGCAGTTTCCAGCCTTTCATCTCAGAGTATTTCTTTACACACCAAAGAAAATGGCTAGCATTTATTTTCACTATGTGGCTGTTAGTATTTAACATATAACGTCTGTCTTTAACAGGAAAAAGAGAATCTCTGTAATCTGGAAAAGAAATATTCCACGCTTTCTGGAGGAAAGGGATTTCCTGTCAGTCCCAATAGTCTAAAAGAGGTAAAGAGATTCACTGCTTTTTTACTTTACCATAAGTAACTTTTAATAACTTTAGTATTTAGTGAAGTTCTATTCATATATTTTTTAGATGTCATGAAATTACTTTGTGAAGCTATTCATTGAAGTCCAAATGCATGAGTGAGCAAAAATAGCTTCTCTTGACATTTTCCTAGATGTGACTGGTATCGCCTTTATCTCTTGCTCTGAAAAAATGATCATTTGTGGGGGGAGGGGGGTGGTGGTGGTGTGCCCAATTTTCTCAAAATAGACAATTAAACCTCATTGAAGTGAAAAAGAATGAGAGATCCAGGAATAACTCTGTTTAAATATGAACACAGTTCAGCCTTGTTTTTGCACTGTAGATTTTATCATTGCCTCCCTCCTTGGCCCCTTTTATTCTAAGGATCTGTAAAAAGTATGATAGGTGTACATTTTGATCCTTTTAAAAAGCATTGAATTGAAGACTTCAAGCTATTGTGGTTGTGAGATACCTATTGAGCTATGTATTTATTTTGAAAGAGTAAAGGTGTCAAATATTTTCTTGCTGCAAAAAGTTGAGTTAGTTTGTGTAATGCATGATGAGGCCCCAAGCTTACCTGCAATTGTCAAGACTTCAGAGTTTTGAGAATACTACTGCTTTAATCCTCAAGGTCCATGAGCAAGGACAGTGTGAGGTAAGCCACAGTCCATTACAAAGATTCAGTCAGCACCTATGATATTAGCATTGACTCACCATATTTATCTCCTTGACTTGACTTGATGAATCTGCAAATTGCAGATAAACATGAAGTTATAAATGGAGAAGCAGAAAATCTAGCATTTAAAATACACTGACAGGTATCTGTGGCTACTTCATTAACTTCTGCTTAAGAGGCCTTATTGGACTTGCCAGATCTGCTTGTATCAAAGCCCAAAACAAGGTCTGCCACGTCTCATGAAGTAGGAAGTTTGGCTCTTGAAGTATAAAGCAACTACGTGTCCGCTTGGCACCTGGGAAATGTGGTTTGCTTATTTGGGCTGAAGTTCATGGTAAACCCAGGTGGCCTCCAGCGCATGCCAGTGGGGTTGTACACCCTTCCTCACTGTAAGCCATGTTGCAGACACTTAGACTTCCAATGTCCTGGGTGGCAATCTGATCTGGACATCTGACCCTTCCCACTTGACATCTGCAAGTCTAAGCTTCATTTTTTTTCATTTTGAGATGGATCTGTTCATTCTCTCACTAGAGAGTGGATGCTATTTCTGCTTTTTATCTTCATATCCACATAATGGTTTGCTTAATTGCAGATACTTCAAAATGCAACTACATTAAGTGAGCCTGACACGCTTTTTAGTGAAATGGGTTATTTAGTGGTATGGTTCTGTTCACTGCAGTGAAGTCAGTTAGGAGTTACTCTAAGGTAAATAAGGGAAGGAACTGCATTGGGTTATCCGTTTCATGCTCAGAGTCCCCATAGGCTCTGTCCTTTCCTTGCCAGATGTTATGTTTGTCTCAGTCCATATTAATTTTTCTCTAACTGTTCTGGCACCTTTAAAAATGAAGCACCAAATGATACACAAGCGTAAACAAACTCCCTGCACACAGAAGTGAATTTCATGTATCCGTTGAGTTTGTGGTCCAACATTTTGGAGACGCTCTTCAAAGTCTCTCCCATCCATTGTGAAGCTTACCTCCTGCATGCATAGCAATAGAGTAACACAGCCTCACATAAAGAGGCACTTAAATAACCGCGGAAAATCAATATTGTTTAAAAGTTCAGTATTGACAAAATTACTTGGATGCCTAATCTGACTTGAAACCATTTATTTAATGTAATGTAGTAGGGGCCTAAGCTAATGCACAGCACAGTTGTTTGTCATTTGCTTATTTTTTTAACACCATGGTGAATACCCCTTGGGGTTGTGAGTCTAAATTGAATGTTGTTTATATAATTTTCTGTAACTGTGTATCTATTTGAAATAATGATAAAATATGTTGATAATTAAGCTCATAGATAATAGAATTTGTGTTTTTTTCAACCTGCCTTCTAGGATCAGTGCTAAGTTTAAAATTATGCATTTTTGAAAAGAAGCAATACAATAGCAGACTGTGGCTTCTTTTACTGAATTGCCAAAGTATACATACTGACTTGTCACAGTAAAAGAGAGATAGCTTCTTCAACACCTTCTCAATTTAAAAGCTGCTTACCATCTTGATTTAAAAATATGCATATATTTATCTCATTTTTATGACATAGCTTCAACAGTAATTTATTCTTCTTTTTGTGTAGCCTTGTTTTCTATGGATAAGGAGTAGGGATGTTTGGCTTTTTATAGATGGTATACACCATCTATATTTTATTTTTTAAATAACATTTATTCAGTTAACACCAGAACACATGCAGTAATTGTTTTCTGCCATCATATCTCAATTCTGCTTGCAGAAATCTTCTCTGCAGGCAGAAGCACACCCTGATGTCTGTGCCTTTCCTCAGCATGTCATCTCCTGTGTTTGGTGTTTGTTGTTGTTTTTTTTTAAATACACAAATTGTACTGTCTATGGAGCTAATACTAACAGCATCTTACCCAAGTCTCCTGGTAACACCTAAAAGTTAGAAGCAGGTTCCAAACACTGCAAATGGAAGGCATTGTGTCAGTGTAATTTATAGAGTAACAGTGGTACGTCTTTATGTAAGTTCTTCCCAGTTCTGTTAGTTATTTAGTTTGCTTAAACTAGCTTAAAAGTTAGGCAAGAAATTAATCAGGGTAAGTTATATTATTTAAACATGGCGGGGGGATAAAAAAACAGGTGAATAAAATTTGTTCTTTCTTTTTCTCCTATCTGCTTTCCCAAGAAAGAGCTAGTTAATTTCTAAAGTGTATTTATGTATTTGTAAAGACTTTTGGTCACTTAATGTACATTTGCTTTTTGATCACACAAATGTATTTGCTTAAATGAAGAACAATTTTCAGAATCCAAGTAATCAACATTTTAAGAGCTTGACAATTATTTTATTTATGATGAAGTATTTCAAAGATAATAAATATTTGGCTGTATCACTCTAAACTAACTTTCATCGTACTGGATACATTAATACTCTTGCACGTCTTTTGGCTTTTGCTCCTTTTAACTTCTGAATTCCTCCTTTTAGGGCTATATCAGTGTAAGTGAAATTAGTGAGCTGTATGGCAATTCCACGAATATATCCCCTTCTACCCAGCCCCCCACAGATGCTGAAGCAGTTGCCACTGAGCCTTCCACGGCTGTGCTGACCAGCCAGCCACAAAATAAAGAGGTTTGTTTGAGAGACATTTCCCTTTGTTTGCATTGTTCTTTCATGGCTGCCTTTTTATTTTCTCTTAATTTTTTTTTTCTTGGTAATTCAACATGTAACAAATTGACCCTAAGGCAAACTGCCATCTGCAAGTTACTGAGTAAGATAATGATTAAATAATAAAGCTGAAGGACTGCTCCAGTAGAAAACTGTCTTTGATGATGTAGGTGAGACTTTGAAGGCCAAAAAACCTGAATGCATATGACCCAAGCAGCAACAAGTGACAATCTCTGCCCGTCAAACACTATAAAGTAATGCACCTTTACCGCAGACGCATATAATGATTACTTATTCAGTGATGCCTATGGGTTAATTCTATATGTTTTGTAGGGGTTTTTTTTCCTGTGATGTGGTAAAGTAGTATATTTAGGGGAGATGTGTAGCGTGTAGTTATCTTAGCTATTTCATAGAGTCTGTCCAATCTGTGTCTTCTTGCTTACTCTTTCTTTTCTTCATTCTTTGTGATATTTTTGCCTTTGTAATGACCACAGCAAACTTTGAATAAATCCCTTTTTAAAGGAATGGAATAATCTTATGAATGTAAAGGCATTTATCTTTGTGTTGCAGCTGGTTTAGAATTTGGTATTTCTGTGCTGCTTCTGGTAGCTAAATACGCCTTGGGAGTTGCAATACAACACATCTCCTTTCCTGCTAAATGCTTCAACAAAACACAGTGCTAAAACTGCAGCTTGTATATGCCGTATCTTTTGAGCGATTCCAAAAAGAAAACTCTGTGTGTAATTTCTCTTTTTTCTATAAAGCTAAGATCACCTCTCTGTTCTGGATTTGTGTTTCCTCACTCTCTTTCTCCTCGCTCTATTGCTCAACTTTCATCAGTCCATTGGCCTGAGGTCATGGCTACTCATGTAGATCCTATTACTTTATCTGATACACCTCCACCTCTGCCAGCTAAGAAACACTGCAGGCAACAAAAGGTAACAGATTCAATTCTGATAACTTGGGATTATTACTTTTGGTTGGTTTTGTTATGGTGGCCATGAAGTTGACTTAATATTTGAAGTTTTTAGAGTGATTGATGGATCAGAAATTGATCATGCTTGCGGAGTGTTGCACTTTAAAGGCACTGCTCATTTAAAAATAAGCACAATGCATTCTAGAATGTTACTGAACAAAAATTCTCCTTATATAATCAATCCAGAGGCATATACTAATATTTTGGAGCCATTGTAACTGTCAGAAAACTTGCAGTCTGTACAATAATGTACAGGTGGCTACATTTGAAATCCTAAATTATTTTTTCATATATATTCGAAAAATGCCTCTCAAAAACTGTCTGTTTTAAGCCACTGATTCATTGAGTGACTTGTAAATAAATATTTTTCTTTGTCATTTCATTCTGCTTGTACACTAGACTTGAGGTTTTTCTTAAAAAATTAGATACTGGGACACATACACAATATGCGCACATAAATTTAATATATTTTCTAAATCAGCATGATTTTGATGTGATATTTATAGAAATTCTCAAAAGCACTGTGAATCATGAGGTACTCTTTGGTTTAGATTTCATTCTTTCCAGTGAAGTTCCCAGACTATCACCTTCAGTATATTCCTTTTAGACCATAAGTGAGCAAGTGGGTCAATTCATTTTGTCAAAACTGTGTAACAAATTACATTTGAAGCATTTCAGAAATCTGGAAGAGCGAAAGAAGCAGCACAGGGAATGCACATACATGAGTGATACATTACCTCGCAAGAAAACGACTCCATCTGTATCACCCCATTTCAGTAGCTCTACGCTTGGACGAAGCATTACATCTAAAGTACGTAGCTATTAACAACGTCTTTATAAAAACCTGTATCATGTCAGAGGTAAGGTTGGGTAGTAGTAGTACTGTAAGCTTTACATAATCCCCCAAATTCATATCTGAAATTGACTTTGAAAGAAATTCAGGTTTATTAACACTTAGGAATATACATGAAGCCTTTACTTTGACCTCTGGAAATGCTGTGCTGCCATAGTAATCATGAATTTATGATTAATGTATTGCAAGGATTATATTTCCAGGCTCATTTAAATTGATTCTAGAGACCCAACAGGTTGTTTTCCTTCCTTCCTAAGGGCTCTAAATTGTAAAGGTTGTGTATAAAGTGAAAATACTCTTTATTTACCATTTTAATGTGGTAAATAAACAAACAGCAACAAGGTCTATATATTACTTTGGAAAGATTTTAATCTACTAGAGTCTTTGCACAACTGAAATATCCCCAGCTGATTGATATGATGTGACATTGATACCCATGACAAAGAAGTAATTTTACCATTAGTTGATAGTACCAAAAAAAAAAAAAAAAGTCTTGAAGTGTAGTTTTAAGCTTGTATTTATAAAATTTCTTGCAGGGACATTTACCATTAGGACAGAGCAACAGCTGTGGCAGTGTACTTCCTCACTGCCTGGCAACCATGACCAAAGAGTCAGAGTCGAGAAGGATGCACAAAGGTAAGACCTTTTTTATTTGATTCACTGCTGCTAAAGTCAGTGTTCACTTATTCAGAAAATAAGTCTGAAACTAATGTTACTTATAGTCAACATGGCTGTAAAATAAAAATTTCCTTTCCTTCTTGGTGAAAAAAGCAAGCTCTAAATGCAGTTTGCAGGTATCAGCAAAATAAGATTTAGGTGCACATGCAGTTTTGAAGTATGTGATCATCAAATACGCTCCCGTAAACAAGAAAATTATATTGAAAAATGCACGTTAGTTTAACTGGGTAATTTTCATGAGTGGTTTTGATGATACTACATGTTGCTTCCTTTTTTCTTCTTTTTTTTTTTTTTTTTAGTAATTCTTTCCATGTTGTGACCTTAAAAATTGTTTTTCACAGGCGTGTATTTTTTGCCTGAACAAATAAATTCACTAGACAGAGATACCTTTGCAAATCTGTAAGGGTACTATTGTAACTGGTCTTAAATATTTGGGCTACTAAATAGGAAAGGGGAGAGTTGTTCTGTCACAAATAGGTAGTGCTTTTATTGTAGTAGGGACACAGCAAGTAAGTTACATCTTTGAAACATTGCCCTGTAGGCTGTAGGATTTTGTCTGTTGCTTGTGGACTTGAGTCAATACACTTAATTTCTGCTTTAATGAGATGCATTATTCATAAGCGTCCCATCTTCACATGTAATTGCTCCTCAGTGCCATCTGTCAGTTTCTTTTCTTTACGGCATCTGCATCACTGTTATCAACATAAGTTGAAAAGGTCCTTATGGAGAATTGCACTAAGCCCTGAGCTGAGATAGGATCCATCCTGTTGTTCTAGGACTTGTCAGAGCCAGCAGCTGTTAAAGGTCAAAGAGCCCAACTGAGGTCAGCTGTACACGCCAAGATAACTCAATACAGGGGTGGAACAAACTTGCTGAGAAGGGATCATGCCTTAATACATTCACTTTATAGAGCTGATTTTGTTGATTTTGAGCTTCAGTTATGCAGCAGGCCTTCCCCAAATCTGCCATGTTCTGGCTAACTTGTCCTGAAATATTTAAGATATGATAGAAAAGGACCTTCATCCTCAGCGTGGAATGCTTTGATGTAATGCGTGTGCAAGGATGGAATAGGTTGCAAGTACATTCAGACTCGTTTCTAGGCTGTTGTGCAGAAAACAGAGTCTGAAAAATCTTATGTGAATTATCTTTTAATAATAACAGATTATCAGAAAAGTCTGAATAAGATTTTCTACTGAATGAGTGGAATTCTGCAAGTGTGTACATACTGCTTATTCTGATACATACGTGCTCACTTCTCTCCCTGCTCCACAAAATTAGTTGTTCACCTAGAATACATGATGAATAGATAAAAAGTGTTCTTTACTTGTCCTGTGCATTGAACTACTGTTTGCTTTCCTGCCTTTCTTTTCCCACTTGACAGGCTTTTCACTCTGTCAGTTTTCTGTGTTCAGGGTGATGTATTGTAGATGACATCGGGGTCTCAGGTCACTGACAGCTCGAGCGTACAACTGCACCAGCTGGATCGGAGCTGGGGTGTCCTCAACCTCAGCTTGGTGGAGATCCAGGGTCCGCATGATAAATTAATTTCATCCTGCACTCTGAGGTGCAGGCTGTCATGCAGTGTCCCACAAACTGCTATACAAAGAGGATAATGTGGTCCTGAAGCAATATTAGTGTCTTACCATATTTATTCGGTCTTAAATATACTCAGCAAGCTTCTAGGCCAGATGTTTTGGTGTGTTTATGTAGATCTGAAAAAAAGCATATTCAACAGTGCCTGGTGGAAGAAGCAGCAGTGCGGGAACAAATAATGCCTATGAATAAATTTTAGGTCAGAACCAGTAGGAAATATTTTAGGAAAGATTCTGAAGTACTAAATAGTCTTTACTGTGTGATTACCAAAACTCTGATTACTCAGTCATGTGAATTCAAGAATTGTTTTTGAAAGAAGCAGTCACTGTCAGTAATCATAGCCTGAGTTAAGAACAACTTATAACGAGGATGCATCATGATATATATCATTAATGGAAAAAGCTATTTCTTAGCAGCAACTCATGAAGTATTTTTGAAGGACTGCATTTATAAATTCACCTTCTGTGTACATACATGCCTTTGTAAGCAAAGCATATGTAAAAAGAAAGAACAAAGAAGATGCTATTTGGTTCAACCTAGAGACCTCACTCTGCACAGGTCAAAACTTGGCCCCAGGAAGCCCGCACAAGGACAGGCAGGAGTGAGGAGGGAGTATTAACCAACTCGGTCCCATTGATTGCAGTACGGACTCCAGAAGGGAAGAGAGAACAGTTAGCTGGAAGTTGGGATGCAAGACCAGATACAGCACTGGAAACAAAACTGTTGAGACTGAGAAGTTGTGCAAGATGATTATTTGTATTCTTTCTAAGCTCTACAGAAAAACAGTATACTGTACAAACATCTTATAAGCTTTTCAAAGCAGTTTGCTTTTTGTTCTTTTCTTTACACTCAGGGAAAGCCAGAAAAGGTAGGAAAACTTCCCTTTATCGGGCTATATCTGTCATGTTATGATTTGGCAAAAGTAGCAATTGCAACAGCACTGTCAAGTTCTTCCCAAAGTCTTGCAAAACTTAAATAATGATAGCACTTGAAAAATTCTTTTTTTTCCTGCTGTCAAATAACTTGTCACAACAAAACTTCTGATTAATGGTAATATCTGCAGAGCTACAGCTTTCTGCAGGCCTAATTTTTTTGTTTCTTTGCTCATAGCCACACAAGTAGACCAGAAAATTTAGAAATCTTGGCAGATCTGTGGGTGACAATGACAAGGTAGACAGGCTTGGGCTTCCTACTTTGGCATGTTTCCATACAAAAACACTATCTTGACATGTTAATGTCAATCTTTAAATATAAGAAGAAAGAATGAAAATAAAATAAAATGTTGTATCATGATCTTTTTTGCAATGTACTATTTTTTACCATACTTGATAGTGCCACTTTTAATCACAGTTTTCACCTGTAATTCTGACCTTGCCATAAATTTTTGGTAGCTATATGTTTCTTGTGATTCTGCAGTAACTCTTTTGGATATTTTTTTAAATTATATGGCTCTATGGACATTTGCAATATTTTGTTAAATGGTATGGCTGTTAACAGTGCTAAGTCTACTGCTTTACAGAGAATACAACTTAATGCAACAAGAAACATTTTAACTCTTGTATCAGCTTAGTCTTGGCTGATACAAGTCCTGGCTTGTGGGAAACTTTTAGTGAAGTACTGGATCTCACAAGGAGTCTAATACTTTTAAGTGTGTGTTCTGTGAATGGGCACCTGAGAAGTTAATAATTCCTGGTAGCAATAGATGTTGCCTGTGTGATGTGTCAGTGGGGCTGTAATGGAGGCAGGTTGGTTGTGAACCTTCTTGGTGCCAGTGCGCAGCTGATCCTGAGCTCTGAACCGCCTGTTGCTTACAGCATGAGGAGAAAGTGTTATGCTTTGTTTCACAAATGCCTCTCATTTTGCGACCTAACTACTGTAGATTTTTTCGCAGTGTTTAGTTACCTTTGCATGACTGCATAAATTTAACTGATAAATGGGTTCTTCATGGAAAGTTGATTTTCCTTTAGGAGAGCGTTTGTAAAACTGCTGTGTTTCTCTATGCCTTTTGGATGGGTTTATTTTTCAGTTAAATATAAGATATGGAATTAAGATTTCTAAGTAGTTAAGGCTTTGCAAAGGGCTTGATAGAAAAACATGCATTTGAATGCATGTTCTTTTAGTAATTTATTTTTTTCTCTTTCCATAATGAATAATCTATAACCATTTCACAGGAGCAATTAGTCATTCCAAAGGTTCAAGAATGAAAGGTAATTACTTATCTGCAATAATAGCAGCATTTGCCATAATAATGGGAAAAAAGACCTGTCAAACTGCACATGTGAATCAGTAACACCTGTGTTGTGTGATGCTACTATCTATGACTGCTGAGGTGTATTTGTGTTGCTTTTGTCTGTTTTACTAATCGGTGCAATTGAAATCTAGTTTTCTTTCAAATGGTAAGTAAAGTTAGAAACTAGCTTTAATTGTCTGCAAGAAAACATTGTATGGTATAGAGGGAAGTGAGGGAGAAAGAGAAAACTATCTGCCTTAGAATGCTTATAGGGCATGATTTCCTTAACAATATGCTTTAATGATTCAGCTTGAGTCATGCTTTTCAGCTACCTTTTGGAGAAAATTATAGTCTGTCCTAGAACTGCAGTTGTTGGCTCCCTGAACTGGGACTCTCCCAACTCTGGAATGGAAAAAAATACCAGACAGTAACCTTGTATGTGCAGATAGAGAATGAGAATAAGGCATGAATATATTTCCACTTTAAGCATGTTTTCCTAATATCAGTGTCTTAATAGTGCCTAGTAAAAAATTTTATCTGGACTTTGATGCATTTGTACATTTGTCTGCATTTTTCCTCTCTCTGTTTATCTTAACTATGTGGAATGTCACTGGCTGGTTTCCTGCATGAATGGGAGGTTTTAATGTAATGTAACAGTCCTTCCTACTCTCCAACTCAGCTCATATTTTGGGTTAGGAATGCACTGAGAGTATTATCAACTTGACTGAGTATCAGAGGTTTGAGAAAGTTTCGCTTCCTGCATTGATTGAAAGAAAAGATGAGCAGTGCATTTGCATTTGTAATCGCGTAGATTTAACAAACCTTAAAAGGGCACCATAAAATAACTTCAGCAGTTAAAACAACAACTGTGATTATACTCTTCCTCTTCATAAGGCAAGCTCAATGACCTCTCTGTAAATCTGAATAAATACTGCTGCATTATTTACAAAGAGCAATGGAGACATGAGATAAAAATAATTCTTAAGAAATATTTTTTTAAAGGAGACGTGATAGGACAAAGTTCCCAATGTTCAAGCAGGATGGCCTTTCAAAAAGGATTATTTTGTGGAAAAATAACAGTGCAAAGAATTTAAATGTTACATAATCCTTATTTTTCCTTATAGTCATTAAGCTATATGAATCTGCTTACATCTGCTTACATAGATCTACATGATCTATCAATCATGTAGGGTGAACTGCAGTTTCAAAACTCCAGGAAAGTACCTCTACACCAGTAACCATGACAATGTGACAAGTACCCTATATTATTTCATCTGAAACTAAAAGACCAGCTTGCAGTTACCAGAAGGCAAAGTTCCCCAAACAGACAAAAAATAATTCCACATCCACTAAAATCAAGCAAATAAGTACTCAAGGCCATTAATATTGGAACTTTTTTTTTTTCTTTAAATTAATCAGTGTCGGTTCCTCAAGGTCCCTGAATTTAGCTGCATTGCTTTCCAGATTAGGCCTAATTCTCTTTTTTAAAACGAAAATTTCATTCATTCAAATTAAATTTTCATAATACACATATAAGAATATATTTTGAAATGTCAGTCATACTAATCTGCATAAATTTGTGTCCATAATAGATTAAACAGGTATTTAAAGGTTTTATTTCAGTTATGATTAACTTGTGAAATTAACCATAATATTGTAGTACTTTGGTCACAGTATTGTTAAGACTGAGGCGATGTTCGAAATGCTTGTGCTGCGAATTTGTTATGTTCAGGTCAAAAAAAAATTCTGTGTAAAATAAATGTTTCTTCTGTACTCTGTAGGGTATAACCATCAACGTATCTGTGAAAACCAAAGGCAGAAGTCTCCTGAATTCTACAGCAGAACAGCATCTGAATCAAATGTGTATTTGAATAGTTTCCATTACCCAGATCGCAGTTACAAGGACCATGCCTTTGATACACTAAGCTTAGACAGTTCTGACAGTATGGAGACAAGCATATCAGCCTGCTCACCAGATAACATTTCCAGGTAAATCATCTTTCTTTCTGATGTTGTAATGGTCATAGGGTTACATGAAAAAAGAGCATATGTACATGCTGATGCTACGGTAATGTGAATGCTGCCAAGTGGTTAAGAAAATACACAGTCATTAGTCAGGCAGAGCATTTAGTATTTGTGCTGCCCTTCATCATCAGTATCATCTCACCTTTTTATTTAAAGAAGGAAAATAAAAATACGAAGAGGCTAAGCGATAATGTTGAAGGCCACAGAGAAGTCAGCGCCAGTCCTGAACTGAAATTATGAACATCGATGATCTGTGTTAAAAGAAAAGTCATGCTGAGTCTCAAAATTGTGTGCAAATAATTTTCTTCTGACAGTCTGGTTTTAATGTTAGCGCTTTCATTTCTCCTCACAGTCCTGCCCCAACAGTTTCACAAACATAAGTGGGAGCTGATAATTAAGTGCAACATTGTCACAGGATTAAGAATCCCTTGTGAACACAAGGACAGCTTTTTTGGCTAGCATGTTGTGTTTTATTCAGCATCTGTTTCCTGTAACAGGGTGTCAGCTCACTGATTTCCTCTTTATCACTGCAGTGTTAAGTGTTTCATAAAATACCAGTGGTGCTGATTCTGCCGGCTGGTGGTTTGTTTTTGGTTTTTTTTTTTTTTGTCTGGGTTTTTTTTTGTGTGTTTTTTGTGGGTTTTTTTTTTTTTTAGTAAAAACATTAGGAGTCAGGTTTTGAGAATTTTTGTTTTAAATAGACAGACAGTCAGCAAGTTTATGATAGCTAGAGATAGGCTGAGAATTAACTCTTAATTCTGCAGTAATCTAACATGGCAGTGGTATGAAATCTGTCTCTTTTTGACTTGCTGCTCTGACCATTTTGAAGGAAGATGGCATGCATCTGAGCTACCTTCCTCGAGGCCATCTCGTGGAATCTCCAGCCCAAGACTGGGGAGACTCAATAGCTTTTGAATTCCACTGGAGCCCATCTGTCTCCTTCTGGCTCTTCTGCAGCTTCCAGCCAATGCTAGAATAAAATAAAAATTCCTAAAGAAAACTAAACCCAAACCAATCAAATAAAACAGAAAAGGACACATTACAACAGACATTTCAGTTTCTCAGAAAGCAAAGATTGGTGAGGGAAGAAGAGAGTGTGGGCTGATTTTGCTGATAAGTCTTGGAAAACAGGCAGTTAATTTTTCTTGCCAAAACTTCCCTTAAGCAAAATTAATTTATTCTTTTAAATGGTGTTTGAGAATATTTTCTAGCCTTATCAGACTTTAAAGGAAACAATTTATCTTGCTTTGTTTTGACACATTTGAAATATATAAGGTATCTATAGTCTTGTACATGTTGAGAGACACCATTGGGTTTTTTTGCTGTCTGTTCTCAAACTACAGTAGAAACAGAATCATAGTCATTCAACTCACCAAGCAATAGTTGTTTCAAGATTTGTTAGCCACTTATTTTTTCATGGTTGAGGTTTCAGAGTTTATGATCTTCTTCTATGCATTAATTTCAGTGGACACAATAAGCAAATCAAGGATGAAAGAATTTAACTAAACCAAAGTATTGACAAGTTTACATGAGTAAACCTAATGCAATTTGTGCCTCATTGCTTTCACTAAAGTTATTTGACCTAGATTCTCTTGGCTAATCAACTAAACATAGTATGGCCTAAGTTGGCTTAGGTATCAATGTCAGTGGCCCCCTTTTTTTCAGACACTAAGCTTTTAGAGCTTAGCTAGATTTCAGATGGATTACACCTTTTTTGCAAGCTTGAGTAAAATGAGGTATGGGGAGGGGAGGGTTGTATTGTATTGTATCCTCTCATGAAGCATATCCCCAATATCAGACAGAGAAAAGTCTTCTGAAGAATGTCACGCTAATGACAAAAATCCTGTGGTCTTACAGACGTAGCCATCAGAGATGTGCTCAGAAAGCAAAGGATGTAAGGATGTTTTTCTTACTTCCCTCCCAGCCCAGGACATTTATTTGGACTACTTCCATTCTACCTGTGTCCTTTCACTGCTGGTCTGTATGCTATTAAGTAGCATGAGTGAATCTGCCATCTGACACCTACTTCCACTTGAGTGGTCGATAGCGGTTTCGGTATAATCCCAGGTCAAGTTTCTCTGTGCCCTAAACATTTGATTCCATTTTATTTCCTCAGGTTGTGCTTTAGTCTAACGGCATTATTAACGGTAATACAGTAATATTTAACATCAACTGTTTCTCTTGAACAGCGTAAGATGAAAAATAAAATAAAGAAAATGCCACAGTTGAAATGGCTGCTAAATTGAGAGGAAATGAAGTTTTATGGAAAAAAGAAACAAAAGAAAAAAGGACAGGCAAAGGTGGCAGCTGTGTTGTTCTGGGCCAGGATCCAGCACTCTTTGTGGTTACTCTCGTTTCTTTGGCTTGCTGTTACTTTAACTAGTAGATTGTTCCTGATACTGCTCTGTCACTGAATGGCATACCTCTTAATCCTCCTGAGTTTTAACATGTGCTTTTTGATGATGAGTGAGACACAAAACGGAGACAGTCTACAGCCAGAAAGACAGCAGTATGTTCAGGTGGCTACTAATATCAACTCTGAGGTTTGGTAGTGTGTTCTCTTAGGGCATGATAACCATCCTCCTCCCATATTATCTGGGAGGAGATGACAAATCACAAGGGATGCAGTTTTAAGCATTTGACTGTGTGTTTTTCAAGCTCTGCATAAGGAATATAGTATACACCAAGTGTACCGTATACTTTATACATACTTTTTTTGTTAGTGCCTACTGCCATACCAGAAGACTATCAACTCCATTCTTAAACTGTCTAATGTTAGTCTGTAAAACATGTTTTTAAATACCAAATATTATTTTAAGTAACTGATTATTTTTTTTGTGCAGTGCTAGCACTTCAAATGTTGCAAGAATAGAAGAGATGGAGAGACTTCTGAAACAAGCGCATGCTGAAAAGACTAGGCTGCTTGAGACCAGGGTAAACAATTTTATGAATACAACTAAGAGTGGGGATGTTAATTGGATAATATCCTCCTAAATGCAACATTGGACCCTAAATAACTTACACCAAATAGATACTTAAAAATTACCTCTCTCCCCTTAGTTTGGTGTGGTTTCACCCTCATACCACATCTTTGTGCAATAAGCTGCTATTTCAGTGAGTTGGTGGCAAAAACCCCATCAGAAGCTAGATCAGCATTGCTCCTACACCTGCTAGCAGAGCTGCTTAAAAAAAAAACTTTCTAAAGTTTTTACTTTCTAAAGTGGTAATATTTGCAATTTTGATCCCAATTCTCGGGTCCACTTCGGTGGATATTTATTTTTGCCTACTTAAGAGGCAAGAAGGGATCTAGTCCTAGCTTAGAAACTACATTATCAGCTATAGTTTCAGATGTAATTGAAGTTCTGCATGTGCTGTGGTATTTAGGAACGGGAGATGGAAGCTAAAAAACGAGCTTTGGAAGAGGAGAAGCGCCGCAGAGAGCAATTGGAGAAAAGATTGGAAGAAGAAACTAGCCAGAGGCAAAAATTAATTGAAAAGGAAGTCAAAATACGTGAGAAACAAAGAGCACAGGTGAGATACATTGTGAGATACAACAAATGGTTTTTAGGTGCAAGACTTCCCCTCAATGTACAAAAGGACTAAGTGTATTTCTTCCAATGGTAAACAGAACTACTTTCAGTTGAAGAGATGGATGTATTATTTATGAGGTGTAACTGTGCTGCTAAAATTATGTTTGGGCTCTTGGAGTCATAGAGAGATGCTTGGGTATTCACTTAAAGCTAAATAATATCATAGATATCTATTTAGCGTCTTTATATCCAAAATGCAAATGTTAATCCTTGCAATTCTAAGGCTTGTGATTGAGTATGGGCAGAGCAGGATTTTTTTACCTGAACAACAGAAACTTATGTTTTAATTTTATAAACTATTGGTGGGGTTTTTTCTTTGTTTTAATACATAAAACATCTTGTAAAATGAATAATCACTTCCAAACATTTGACTGAAAAATACCCCCAACAGATAAAGAATCTTTTCCAGCTCCATATCTGCTCTAGAGAGGAAATAGTATTTTTCCTGTTACTGGGACTATATAACATGAGAAACATTCTTTAATTAAAACAGCATTACCTCCAACATCATCTTGCTTCTTGTTAGGATTTAGAGGTATCTTGAGCATTCTGTAGGCTTAGATGTCTTGCATATTTTTTTATTCCACCACAAATCATAAGATCTACAACAAATAGTCCAGGCAGTCATTTTATTGTTAGTATAGTATAGGAAGACAGTATCTCCATCTTCATATATGTATCTGAGTGCAGAAGGTTCTATATCATATTTGAAAATATTTCTCCTTTTATCTGTGCTACCTTTGCTAAATCTTTATTTCATGAGCTACTGTTACATTTTTTTATGAACATTCATGCATAACTTGCCTTTCTAGTTTGTAACACTAAATCAGAACAATGGGACAACCCCAGAGGAACGTTAAGCTCTTTCTAGTTAAATATATCCATTCTTTTTTTTTTTTAATCTATAAAATATAATTACCAAATGTTAAATTTTATGTATGCTTTACTTGAATTCCTTCTTTTTATTCTAAGAAATTTTAATGACAACTCAAGTATGGCATAAACGACAAAGCTATGCTTATATCTTTATCCCAAACTGGAGCAGTCCTGTGTTGTAATAGAATCAGTAACTGCTAATTGGCAGGCTTGGCAGAGAAGCTGAAGACTGAATTGGCAGGAAGACACAACATTTCTGTCAAAAATAACTATGATTTTTTTATTAGCTTTTTTCTTTCCTTTAGACAGTGAGACTCAATTTTTTTATTTTTTGTCAACACTTCCTGACACTTAGAAACAAACTAGGGGAAGGAACTCCACCTTTGCACTTGCCAAAGCTGGTGCCAGGTTGTATCATGCAGGACTGCGTAATTTTAGAAGGGTGCTAAGAGTTCATGCAGGCAACACAGCTCCTGTTGCACCAGGAGGCTCTTGAGAATGCAATGAGGGAAAGTCCCTTTGATTTGTGACTCATGGTGGGATTTAACAGACTAACTTTAGGCATGGAGCAGGGGCAGATTAGATTTTCCAGGTCACTGACTTCTCTGGACTTCTGCATTTCCCTGTGATGCAGCTTCTGCCAGCCTTGACTGCATCAGGAGCTCTGGGAGACTTGTCTCCTGTGTTTAAAATGAGGGGAGAAGCTGTGCATAGACCTTTTGGGCAAGGATACTCACTCCCTCAGCTGGCAAAGGTCACAAATCACTGCATCCCCCTGCTTGTTCTCCCAACTTACATTATCTGGGCTTCGTGTAGAGTCTTGAACTGCGATCAAGAATGAGGCACCGTTTCCTGTGCTGCTTTGCTGTCTCTTGCAGGAGGGGCATACTTCAGCTTTCTGTATCGTATTGCCAGCTGTGAACTAGATACTGCATTTAATTCGTTCAGAAGAAAATAATTCTGAAATTTGTTTACAGCAGTTTCTTTGAAAGTAACTAGGGATTACAGTTCACTCTTGGGTTTTTTTTTGGTTTTTTTTCTGGAATAGCATGTTCTTATGACTTATACTTTGCATGAAAATACCTGTAGCAGTAAAATATTAATGAGTGAGATATGTAGTGAGTATCTATCCCGGAGAAATAAAGGAAAGCAGCAACACACCTTTACATTTAATTAAAGTTTTAATTCTAAATCAGCATTTCTGTGCTGTGCCCCCTGTTTTAGCAGTTTATTAACTGATGATTTCAAGAAACTCTTATGCTATAATCTCACTTTTATAAAGTTATTCTACACTTTGTAAAGTTACAAGTTTTAAGGATTTTTCTTTTTAAAAAAACAAAGGCTGCAACAAAAGGTCTTTGTTTTTCTTATGTTCATTCTTAGAACCTATTAGTCAGTTTACAATTATGTTCTTGCAGCAGAAAAAATGAAGGAGAAGTTAGACCTCTGTTAAAAATAAAATTCTTTTCTTTTCTTCACTGTAGGCCCGTCCCTTGACCCGCTATTTGCCCGTTAGAAAGGAAGACTTTGATCTGCGAAGTCACATTGAAACAGCAGGGCATAACATAGAGACCTGTTACCATGTCTCTCTCACAGAGAAGACCTGCCGAGGCTTTCTAATTAAAATGGGTGGAAAAATTAAAACATGGAAAAAACGATGGTTTGTTTTTGACAGAAACAAGAGAACTTTTACTTATTATGCAGGTAGGTTGCAGGATAACTATTAGGCTACATTTGCCCTTCTGTTGGCCTATCAACCTCAGTTGATTAGTGAACATGTAGGGAGTCCTGAATAAAACTCACATTTCCATTTTGTTGGGTGTTTTACACATACATTCAAGACCTCATGCAATCCCTTCCCTCTATTCTTCAATCCTAATGCCAGGTAAGACAAAAATGGGCATAACAGACAAAAGGAGAGATGTGGGTAGGCAAGAGGAAAAAATGGAAGATCGTGAGGTTCCTAGTACATAAAATAATGGCTCCACATAGTGGGTTTTTTTTTTAAATATTATATACTTCTCCCAATGACAGAATTATTTCTTTCATTCTTCATACAAGAATATAAATGATTATACTGACTGTGAAAATTAAATGAAATGCTTGTGCGGTGCTGAAAAGTCTTACAGGAAATTAAATGCACAGGAGTAGACTTTTTGAGTTTCTGTATTTTGAGAGTCTAAGGAATTTCAAATTAACAACATGCAATACTCTAAAGAGGTTTCTGTACACTAAGTTATGTTATATGATATCTGGAGCCATTACAAGCATTACATTAATTTGTTATCTTGGGGTGAACACAGATTTGAATTTAAGAACATATATGCCTCTGCGACTGCCATGCAAATCTACACATAGTTTGACTTTGAAGATTCAGAGGAAGCCAGAAAAAGATTTTGTGTTCTGACTATTTATTGTTGGGGGAGGCCAGATGGGGACGTATGTTGGATGGTCGTTGCTAAGAAGCAGAAGAAAACATCAAGTACAAAAACCACCCAAACAGTTTCCTTTTATGACATTGCTGCTTTCCAGCAAGTCATAAGGAACTTAAAATTGATGGTCAGCTTATGCATTGCTCAGTCCATTTTTTTAAAAAGCATATTTGAATTTATTACATTCATTCGTTACATACCCACTGAATATTTTTATTAGTTTGCAGTAATATTATGAAGGATGTAACAAACATTTTTTTATTTTGTTCTTCACATCTGTTTTGTTGGTTAAAAAGGCCTGTAGCACACAGTAGTGTTCCCATCTGGAACCAATTTTTTTTTACATAGTTACATTAATAGTTAACAGTTTTGGTTTTAAGTGCAGTACAGTTGCCATAATGCAATTCAAATTACCAAAGAAAATTTTTCATAATGTCTCGAGGACTACATCCAACAAACATAGCTTCATGAGAATTCTGTACCAGCTGCGCAAAAATGCCACTGCTTCTATGAGTGAGGATCTGTCTACATCTTTAAATATACAGTAGACTTCCAAAATAAATATTGATGCTGTAAATTCAGAGTAATTGAATTCTAAGTGAATATACCTGTATATTGTTTTAGTTCTGCAAGTGTACTGAATGAACAACTTACCCTCAAGTCTGACACTTTAGTGCAGTGACTGCAGCATCTGCACTTTCTGACCTGAAGCACAGAGGGAACTCCACAAAGACTATTGTGATGGGAGCTTGTGGATGGGAGCTGAAATACTCTTGTAACCAAGACCCCAGGTGGGGCTTGCAAGGAGAGAGGATCAATGTTTTGCTTGTACTGCATGGACAGTATACTTCCTATAGCTTGGTATAATGTGTGCTATAATGTTGTCATCTTATACCTCACGACTTCTGCTGGTCGTCTGGGGGCAAGCAGGGAGATTCAGAGGGCTGTATGGTTTCACTGAATTTCACTGACTTTTTAGAGTTGGAAGGGACGTAGAGATCATCTAGTTTGATCATCTGGTTCGATCATATGGTTCGATCTGGTTCGGTCTCTGGGATTTCTTTTTGTCATTATACAGAGCTTTTGAAGCTGTCTGCAGCTTCCAATAGGATATAAGATGAGTTCTGTGAGCATTCATAAAGACAGCAAAATGTCTCATGGGACTGGTACAGACTGTACTAAATGACTGTTCAGTTTTAGGGTCATACTAACCTGGGGTCAGAAGGCTTTATGTTATCCTAATACAAAAGTACTGGGAGTGGAAGAAAGCTTGCCCTTTGATGTTATATGCAGCTGTGATGCTTCTTAACACCCTCTGGGATTATTTAACAATTTCCCTTCCATTGCAGGAAAACAGGAGGTACTGAGGATGCTTATCTGCCCTGTTCCTTTTTGTTGTGAAATATTATAGTTGTGACTGTTAAAATGTTAAGTTCACAGAATGTATCCTCCTTGCCCTAATGATTCACTAGCTAATGGCAGGGCACAAGGTAATATCAGAAGGAGATTGTGTGTAGTCTGAGATGTCTAAAATAACTTAGAATTGACCTCCTGCAAGTATCTGCTTCTTTCCAGTGACTTTTATGGGAGATTGTCAGGTGTGTCTTCACTGTAGATACAACAACTTAGATGAAATACAGGGTGGGAGTATTCTCAGCTTTGCTGCAGTGGGACATTGGTACCAGAAACACGGTACCACTGGAAAACAACCTACTCCTTGTTAACAGCCTCCCTGGAGTAACTATACATTCAGTTCTTATCTCGGGCACTCTGAAGCAAATGGGGAGGTCCCTTTTGCAACAGGGGCAAACTGCGTCTAATTAATTTGGCTTTACCTTGGAAGTTAGAGTAGGAGAGTGCAAACAGACAATTATCATGCTGCAGCTGGTGCCCAGGAACTTTTAATTTCCTGTAAACTTTTCCATGTGTCTGAGCTCATAGAAATTTGCCTACAATCTGCTAACCTCACATTTGAATAATAAATATTAGCTTGAGACTGAGGGATATTACTATAAATGGGAAGAAGCGTTTTTTTTATTATTAAGTATAAGCATGGATGATAATCTAATGTAAAGCTTTCACTATCAAATTGTACTTCAGATTTGCCTATCGTAACAGTTTTAAGGCAAAGTATAGATCTTAGCCTGCGAGCTATGTGAAATCTGGCTGGCTTTCATGGAATTAGAAGATTGATTTATTTTAGAGACATCTGTCCTTCTATTGGCTGATACCAGCCATAATGCTTAGACACTTCAGTGAAGGGAGTGACTTGCAAATAGATGAGGAAATTGAAAAAGCTTTATTTTCTTGGAAATCAGGTGGAAAAGAAACGTATTAAAGTAGGAAACCCATCTCGCAACAAAACCAACCAACTAGTAAAGAAGGTTGAAGATTTCTGTGGGATTTCACAAGCAGAAGTGTTAATCTGGTTACTTAGCAGCTGAACATATTTTGAAATGCAGAATAAGTATTTACTTCTTGAAGTACTGTTTGTTTTACTTCTCTCTCTTCCGTTGTAGACAAACACGAAACCAAATTAAAAGGTGTAATATATTTTCAAGCTATTGAAGAAGTCTATTATGATCACCTAAAGAATGCATATAAGGTAAACTTTTTTATTGTTTTAATTGAGTATCATACAGCAGTACCCAAAGTATGGTAAATGCTGTAAAGTCAAAGGGAGAGCTGACATTATTAGGGAGGGGAAAAAAAAAAAGGCAAATGAAAAAAAACCAACCTGGAGTGGAGGAAAAGAAAGATGAAGCCAGATCAGTGACTAGCACTGGGTTGGGTTGGGTTGGTTTTTTTACGCTAATGAGAGTGGCGATAATCATTCTATGAAAGTGTCTACTTGCCATGTAGGATTTGCTGCAAGGAATTCCTTAGTGTAGCTAAGTGGTGAGACCACTGAAAGCAGCGGCTTTGGTAAATCAAGGGACAGCTGTATGCGTCTGTCAAAGGGAGGGGGTTAACTGGTGCAGCTTATGGCACTCCCTGCCTCTCATCTGTAATTTAAATGAGCTGTGAACAAGCTGAATATATCCTTGGTGGATTTGTGAAAGCTGAAGTGATTTTGACCACTGGAGAGAGTGGGGTAGTTAGTTATTTGGGCATGAAACAACCGTTTCGAGTCCTGTACTACTGTGTAAGTCCAGTGAAAATATGTCACAAAAAGTGTTTATGCTGGATGCAAACACTTTAAACACATCTCTGCTTCCACTACTGCAATTTAGGATGCAGTGCTATCTTTCTCTAAGTAATTTTATTTCATTCTTTTGTTACCTTTCTTTCTGTTTTATTTTAGAGCCCCAACCCGTTGCTCACTTTCAGTGTTAAGACACACGACCGGATATACTACATGGTTGCTCCTTCGCCAGAAGCCATGAGGATATGGATGGATGTTATCGTTACAGGCGCAGAAGGCTACACCCACTTCATGTTATAATAAAAGGGGGCAATAGGGCAAACTGCAATAACATAACATATGAAGTTAGCCATATGTAGGAAAATCTGAAAAGCCAGTGCATACTCTGAAATACCCTCCTTATGATGTGCACCTGAAACCTCAGAATGAGATGGTTTTACAAATGCATTGAAAAGGGGGGCTTGTTAATTGTTTTAGTTGATCTTTATAGGAATGAAAGAGCTAAAGCTGTTGAGAGAATCATAGTGCTCCAGGCAGTTTAAATTACAGCATCTTGATTCAATGGTTCAATTTTCTACAAATTCTCTTATACAGAGAATGTCTTTATAACCTCACACTAAACAGTTTACAAATGTGTTCTCATCAGTATGCAAAAATTCTAGTTATGGAACAAAAAGGTATAATAAGCATATATTTTAATATGCATCATTTGGCATTTATAGATGATTAGGTGAGTTTTTAAAACTTTTAGTCAAGTATTTTATAAAAATATAATCAAAACAGCAACCCTAAGGTACACACAGTTCTTGCCTTAGTAGTTAGGTATTACTGCAGAGCCAAAGAGTGATACAATTCCCTTATCATAATGTTTTCAAATTGTTAGTTGTACCTAACTTTCTGTAATGGATCAGTGCCAAAACTCTTTATGACTTTTAATGTAGTTAAAGTGTTACAATATTCTGTGTGCTCAAACACCGAGTGATACCAACTGTATGTTTAAAGTCTGCATCTGTGAAGCTCAACAAAAAAGAGAAGGATAGCTTCATAAATACGCATTTTTCCACAAGGATATGAAACAGAAACACATATATTAACTTCCTCATAAGGAGAGGTTTTTTTTAATCTTCCCTGTTGAATAGAATAAGCTAATTATAGACCATACAGCAATTTTCTCTTATGTAGTAAGGTCCCAGCATGGTTCTAAATTTACTCTGTGCCAAGTGAATACTCTTCTGAAACCTCTCTACTGCTGGTCCCCTTGAAGCCACCATCAGAATCTCTATCCATCTAAATTTGTTGAAGTCGAATTTTCAGCCCTGGAGAGTTGTGTTTGTTTTTTTTTTTTTTTTTTAAATGCTAATGTGCACAGAATAATGCTGTCAAATTGAATAAAAAGAGAGAGGCAAGTTCTAAGAGTTTATGGTAAGCAGCGTATGAATAAAAAACCCTGAAAATTTTAAGCAGCAGAGACTGAGATTCCTAAACCAACAAAAATACTGAGGGTGCAGTGGTCTCACATTTTAAAATCACTTTCAAGTCCTTGAATAATATTGCAAAAACATAATTTATTTAATTGAAATGAACTTCAAGAAAGTCTCATATAGTATGACTTTAAAGAGGTTCTACTTCAGTAATCAAAACTTACGTGCTATGTGGTTTGTGTAATAAAAGAAAGCATATTAGCCTTCTTTTATTTCTTTTGATGGAACAAATAAAAAAAATGAAAGCAGAATAGAAGTATGCTGGCAGAATATTTTTGTTATACTTTTAAAACCCTGTATCTGTAATGAACAGGTTGAATTTTTTGTGGTATACACAGGTGATATGGTTGCTCCAGCACGACAAACATCAGTTTTGACTTGAATCATGAAAGAAGGAACTGTTATTGCAAGATAATTGTTATCATCTGTGCAAATCACAGCTTGTAATCTAATGACTTAAAACACTATCAGAAATAAATTGCTTTGGTTTATATAATTACTATTTTTCCCTGATGTATCTTGATTTTACTCCTAAGTATGGTTATAAAGGTTTTCTAATAATGATTTTTGTATCCTGCATGATGCAATGAAGGCATTTCAATAAACATTTTTAAAAATATGCTTGTTTTAAATATTCACTTGCTGCTTTATCTTGAGACATTTCAGCTTGTCTTTTAAATAGAATATACAGTTGCACAAGCAATTGTGTATTTCTTAGTAATGCTTGATTTAACCATTCCATGTGTTTCCCTATAAAAGAACTATGGAAAATAGTCTTTCAGGTGGCAGTGACAATGTAGTCTGTTTACTGCATGTACATAACATTAACACCTTTCTTATTTTTTATGACCCTGTTTGAAATCCAGCCTTGGATACAGACAATGTTTAACTGCAAAACAGAAATTGCTGAAGTGAATCTCCTAGTTTTCCTAATATTTCCTTAGATCTGACTTGAACTGCAGGAAGCATTAATTCATTGTAAAAGCCCGTGCAGTTTCATGGCTTTTTCACTAAGTTTGCTGTCATTGTCACAAAGCACAGTGTGTTTTGTAGGGGTGGACATCAAGATCATCTTTTATGATCAGTCTGCAAGCCCTCCGAGCTTATCCCCAGGAGTCACAGCAGGTAGGCTGTGTCTTAAAAAACACTACTGCTGCATTCCTTGACAAACAGCTACTGACAGGGGGTGGGCTCGTGGTTGCTTGGGAAAATACCTTTGCAAACACTGACCTCTCTTAGCATTTTTTTTCCTTTCTGCGTGGCCTGTACTATAAAATGTAGAGTGCATAAAGACCTGAGGAATAGCCAGACCTTTACACTGCTACAGAGGTAGCCAAGGGAGGGAGGGTTTTGAAATGCCATTTCTTGCCATCTGTAGGGGACAGGTAATTATATGAGCCAGCACTATGCCAAGGTGGCCAAGAAGGCCAACAGCATCCTTGCTTGTATCAGGAAGAATGGAGTGAGTAGGACTCAGGAGGTGATCGTCCCCTTGTACTTGGCACTGGTGAGGCTCCACCTTGAGTACTGAGTCCAGTTTTGGACCCCTTACCACAAAAGAGACACCGAGTTGCTGTGGTGGGTCCAGAGAAGGGCAATGAAGCTGGGTGAGGAGTCTGGAGAACAAGTCTTGAGGGAGCTGGGGTTGTTTAGTGTGGAGAAGAGCAGGCTGAGGGAAGACTTTATTGCTCTCTACAACTACATGAAAGAAGGTTGTAGAAGTGGTTATTGGTCTTTCCTCCCAAGTAGTAAGTGATAGGACAAGAGGAAATGGCCTCAAGTTATGCCAGGGGAGGATATTAGGAAAAACTTTTGCACTGAAAAGGGTAATTAAGCATTGGAATGGGCTGCCCAGGAAAGTGGTTGAGTCACTATCACTGGCAGTATTTAAAAGGTGGGTAGGCATAGTGCTTGGAGATAGGGTTTAGTGATGTTTTTTTGTTAGTGCTAGGTTGATAATTGGACTAGATGATCTGAAAGGTCCCTTCTGATCAAGGCAATTCTATGATTTTATGATTCTATGTGCATTACATTATGCATACATTACAAAATGTGTCCTTTGTAACTGTTTATTCCCATATGCCTACAGGCTACCTGAAGTAGGGTGGCTTACAGATGGGGTCTCACCAGCTTTGTCAAGTAGAGAGACCTTCACAGAGGTTCTTATCTCCAGAATAAACTTGCTCCTAGGGAAATTATAGAATTACATGGGTTGGAAGGGACCTTTAAGATCATCTAGTTCCACCCCTCCCCCCCCCGCTATGGGCCAAGACACATTCCACTAGACCAGATTGCTCAAAGCCCCATCCAGCAACAGGGCATCCACAGCTTCTCTGGGCAACCTGCTCCAGTGCCTCATCACCCTTATAGTGAAAAATTTCTTCTTGATATCTAACCTAAACCTACCCTCTTTCAATTTAAAAGCGTTACTTCTTGTCCTATTGTTACAATCCCTCACAGAGTGTCTCTCCAGAAGCATGCTTTAATTAACCTGAAGGCCGCTATAAGGTCTGCCTGGAGCCCTCTCTTTTCCAGGCTCAACAACCCCAACTCTCTCAGCCTGTCCGTGCTCGTTAAGTGCTTTTATTGACAAAGCTTTGACTCCGATTTCACAAACAAGCACGCAGCATAAACCACACTAACCAAATACAACCTCCTGCCCCCTTTCCCGCCGCCACAGGCAGCGGCGCATGCGTGGTCCCAGCCCCGCCCGCTCGCCCTTGCGTCTGGCCCTGGCGCTGCTGGTGACGCCTGCGCAGTGAGGCGCCTGCCCCGCCGCCCGCCCTGAGGGGCGTGCGGGGGCGTGCGACGGCAGTGGCCATGGCGGCGACGTTGCTGGGGGGGTTGGTGCGAGGCGGCACCGGCCGGCGTTGTACCTCGGCCGTGGTGATGTCACCGTCGCCGCTGAGGGCGGCCCTGGGGCTCGCGGGTAAGGGGGCCCCAGGGCACCGCCACTCCCCCGCCGCCAGTCTGTGAGCTGGTGGGAGAAGGGAGTGTCAGTCAGAGGGGAGTGGATAGGCGTCTGCGTGCGGCGTGTGTAATGGCGGTGGGAAGGGGTGTCTGCCCTCGGCAGAACACAGGGTGGGCGGCAGGAGGTGGCGCCTTCTCCTTCAGTTCAGCGCCCCTTCTCGGTCGGGAGCGGCCAGGGCCTCTAGAGGGGGAAGGGGATGTTAAACCCTCTGAGGGACGGTGTTTCTGCCAGGCTTTTCCCCCCTGTCGAACCCTGCGGCGAGTGTTTCGGGAGCAGGTACAGCACAGAGCTGTGCGTGGCTGAAGAGCGGCTGCTTTCTCACGCCTGTGTAGTTCGCTGTAAGAGCCTCCCGCTGCCGCTGCTTCCTGAGGAGCTCGAAATGGGAGGAACTGGGACGATTCACTGGCTTGGATGGGAAACGTGCCTACGGCAGGCTTCACCCTGCACCTGAAAAGCTCGCTTTGGAGTGAGATGATCCTCGGCTCAAACACATAGGGCCCCTTCTTGCTGCTCTAGACACAGCTTGTGTGGCTTATTATTCATTGCCTGTCTTAAATTTGACAGGCAACTGCTCTTTTTGATGAGGTAATGGACCTTATCTGAGGTTGCTTGATGTAGAAGTGAGTAACATTTACTTGCCACTGAGGGTGCACATTTTGAATCTGCATAAAACATGAATACAGTGGGGTTTTTGTTGATGGTTTTTCTTTGTGATTAAAATAACTGAGTGTTTGTTGGTTACTGAGTGTGCCATTAGGTGCTTTGAGACTAGGCCAAGCAGCAGTTCCTGCTGGCAGAACTGATAGTCTTCTTACTCCTGTAGCATAGGCAATTGCACAAAATGATGTGTGGACAATGTTGAGTCCAGAGCTGTGTTAATTTGTTGTTGACAGTGAGTAGATCACAATGCTGGAGAACTCAAGTAGTTGTTTGGAGAATTTCTTTGGCTTTGACATGTAGTGCTGGTTTCAGTCACTATTTCTGTTGGTCAGATTCTGATATGATGAGAATTCCGAAGCGTCAGGCAAAGGGTCCCTGTGGTTCTTTCTGTAGATAGCTCCTGCTGTCTGTAACTTGCTTTTATAAATACTAAGTACTACCTTGCGCCCTTTAGCAGTGCTTCCCTGCTTTTACCAAGGTCTTTCACTGAAATCAGGAGAAGAAATTACTGTGTACCTACTCACTTGTCAATGTTTTGTCTGTCTAAAGGGAAGTCTGAGGAGCATGACTCTGGTGAGCCTTGCTTTTGGATTACCTAGGGTGGTTTTGCATTATTGAGGTTAGGATTGCTGCTGGTGCACTTAAAGTGTCAAAACAGTTTGAGGCCACCTGCAGAGTGCTCCAGAATGCAAAAACTGACTTCAGAGATGGTTATTAGGCAGGTGAAGAAGTGACTGACTTACCAATAGACACACACAATCCAAAAGCCAGTATGTGGATACGTCTGAGTAAATAAAACTTTACTGTGGCATTTTTTCCTCTTTATAATAATCAATGCATGAATAGGATAAAGAACTGCCCCATTATTTCAGGAAAGATTTAACAGTTTTAATCTATAGTTCAAATGATATAATTTCTGTTAGACTGTAGGATGAAGTGCTGAATACTAGCTGCGTCCTGCATCTGTTCTGCATCCACGTTTCTTCGAGCATGTGCAAATTTAAAAAAAAAAATAAACCCCTGGAGTTTAATCTCTCTGCTGGTGAGAAAACATAGAACACTGCAGAACATTTAAGTGGTGTGATACTGTCGCAGCCTGTTTTTGCAGTTATTGTTTATTGTTTAGCTAGTTATTGTACCACTGTGAATCCCTCGTGTATTGTTTAGGGCTTCATAGCTTTTTTTTTACCCTGCCATCAATTTACAATATCGAAGAACACGGAGGTTTCAGTTTAAGAAATTATCTTGCTGAGTGGGATAATAGAATGGATTAAGTGTCCATAACACCTCTCTATAAATCACTTGCCCTCACCTACAGTAGAGGTACAATTAACTGCTAAACTTGCATACTGTAGCAGCTGTTGAGATTCAGCATAGTTAAATCAGATAACATTTCCTTTGTTAATCTTTTTTCCTTGTTTGCAACCAACTCAATTTTTTTAATGGTTATTAATGTGAGTAGCAGAGTCCAACCTAGCGTTTGCTTTCCAAATGTATCTGGTTTATTAGCTTGAACTAAAATAATTTTAAGTTTATGCTGACAGGAAAACTTCTCTCTCATGCAATATGAGAGATCACTCACACATGAGAGACTTCTCTCTCATGTAATATGCAGATCACTTTGACAGAAGTTGCACCAAATGATCTTTAGGTTTTTGTACAGAAAATGTAGCTTTATTTTGTTTTTTACTTTCTGTGCTTCATATCTCAGAAAAAGACTGATAAGATGGCATAGTGAGCCTTCTTTCCCCAGTGTTCCTGTCAATAATCTTTAACTTAAGCAGAAGTAGCAGTTGATGATATGATGAAACAGGCTAGATGTCAGTTATTTCATTTGGCTTTAAGTGATGCTAATGTTTTATGTTTGTCATATTGAAAAAGTTAGATACAAGATTCTTTCCTTGAACTTCCCCACTGTATATCTCCTTCATAGATCTGTGGTTTTGATGCACGTTTTGATGCAGTTTTGTCCTTCAGTTTTAATTTTAATCAAAAATTTATCATCTCATGTATTTTTGAACTTAGCATTGACAGAGTACTTTAGTCCTAAAATCATGTATTTTGAAATTCAGTCTGGAAAATAGTAAAAATTTTAAACTACACAGCTGAAAATTTTTACTATTTCATGTGAAATAAGTAAGTAGATTCATGATAGTATTAAGGATGAGGAGGAACGAAGTATAGGAAATCTTATTGTTTGTATTCAGTCAAACACTTGGCTAATTGCTTAGTGAACTCGTTACATGGTTGGCATTTAATGATTTGAGAATGAATCGCAATCAGCGTTCCCTTTTGGGTTGATTAGTACTACTTAGTCATTAAAGAACATAAGAGATACTTTGTCTCAAGAGAGAAGAAAAAAATTATCTTGTTTTCACAAAATATACCCATATTTCATGAATTCTAGTTTTATAAAATACTAGTATTTCTGCCAAGGTTTTCATAACGATTGTACTAAACAGCAATTTTTATTAGTTTGCAGGTTAAAATCTTCAGTCAGCTTTCTTACTCGACCATATCGACCAAATCTTGCTTATCATAAAATAAAAGGCAGGAATCCAGGGGTTATTTTCCTTCCAGGCTTTAATTCAAATATGAATGGTCAGAAAGCAACTGCCCTTGAAGATTTCTGCAACTCTCTAGGTCACGCTTTCATCAGGTACATTCCAAGCATTGTTCTTGAGAATATGAAACTAGTATCATGGGTTGGGGAAAGGGTAAACTTTGCTGTTGGGATTGGAGTGCGTGCTGTGCTGTTCATACGCTAAGTGTCTTCCATTTCAAATGTGTTTCTATCTGTAGCAAGACTGAGGTAAATCAGGAGGAAGTATTTTGAAAGTAATTCAGAATGTTCTCTGATAAATTGCTCTAGCCTAGGAAGTGCTATGTGTTACGTTTTTGTGCCTAGAGCTTTAGTGTAAAAGAAAGGCCATGGAGTTTGAATTTTTTAAGTTACCACTATAAGCGTGCTTATTAACTGCCAAATCTTACTAAGTTAGTGTCTTCTGTGGTTTTAGAAGAATATCCATATACTCAGTGATACTCTCCTTTGACAGACTAGGTTGAATGCCAAGTTTCAAAGTCTTCGAATTTGGGTATAGTGTTTGAAAGAGATTTTGTACATTTAAAATCAAAGTATTTGAGGTTTTTTGTCTATAAGGGAAATTCCTTGGCAAATATCCTGGTAAATTTGGATATTGTTATATCAAATAATAGAATACTGCATTGTTTAGTTGCATATCTTCTGTTTAAACTTCTTCTCATCTTATTTCTGGTGCTAGTGATACACAGCATCAAGTAAGAAAATAATCAGTGTAGTATCTTGTCCTGTTTAACTTGGTTAAATGGTCCTGCTTAGTTAGCTTCTATGTTTCTGAAGACAGTACTATGACTTTCATTTTGATATTTACTTTTTCAGATTTGATTATACCGGATGTGGAAGCTCAGGTGGTAAATTTGAGGAATGTACAATTGGGAAGTGGAGAAAAGATATTCTGTCTATACTGGATGAACTTACAGATGGACCACAGGTTATATTTTATTTTTAAATATAGAATGCTTTTTGTCTTCAAGTTAGAACAACAATGAAAAATAAGCCATAATAGCTGGTCAACAAACGCTTCTATTTAACAACTGACATCTGCTCACTTACAAGCTCAATCATTTGAGGGGACTTATTTGTAAAACCTTCTTTGCAAGCAGGTAGATCACAAAATCACAGAAACAAGGTTTGGCAGGACCTCCTGGAGATAGTTTATTAGAGCCTCCTGCTCAGAGAAGGGCTCTCATCCTAGGGAGTCTGAGAAAGCCTCATGGTGGAGTTTCCACCTGATGGGGGACAAGAAACCGTTCCAGTGCAGTGCAGTCCTCATCATCAAACAGTGTGTCACTGTCCCAGGCATGCAGGAATGTTACAAGATATTCTATGTGATAAAATAGCTTTAAAACCCCCCAGTAGAAGCAATGTTTGACTTCTCCAGTTACTTTAGAAATGACTGTGAGAAACCTGAAATCATCTGCAATTTGGGAATACCGAGTGTTGTGTTTAAAACAATTTTGCACTATGAATTGTTTTTGACCTCTTTCATTGCACTGAGCCTTTACCACGTGCATTTATTTTAAGAAGAAGACATAAAGTATGTATGTGATACTGAATTGTTTTAACTCTCATTTTGTTTACAGTGTTTCAGTCTCAGACAACAATAACCAGCCATGCCAAACAAAAAGAATAATAAAATGCCAGATCCTGTGGTGCTTACTCAGGCAAAATTTCCACCGGAGGTGACAGCATTTCTGCCTGGGTAAGGACAGCAGGATTATGCCCAAGGTTTAAGTAGCTAAACAAACTGAAAACTGGTATTTATTTTTTTTAAAAAGAAAGAAAGAAAAAAAAATACTGTCAGTTTCCTGTGAAATAATCTCATATTTTCTTTCTTTTTCAGATTCTGGTGGGTTCCAGCATGGGTGGATGGCTGATGCTTCATGCTGCAATAGCACGCCCGGATAAAGTAGCTGCTCTAGTTGGAGTAGCTGTAGCAGCAGACCATCTTGTAACAACTTTTAAGAAGCTTCCCATTGAGGTAAATGTTTATGGTTGGCCTTTGTACTATCTAAAAATCTATCAATCATTTAAGAAATTCTGTTCTTCAAACTGTACTTTTCCTGCAAATCTTTTGGTAAGTTTTCTGTGTGGTGGAAGTAAGCTGAACATTTACATTAATCTAGAAGTCTGCAAAATGCTGTGCTTCTAGTATGCAGTTAGTGTGAGCACGACCTAGAATGTGTTTATATTACTGTGTCATATAGGACATGAAGTCAGATCCCTGCTGTTCAGCAGGCCGTTAGATTTCAGTATTGGATATCTTATATTTGCATTCAAATTGGATCCTTGTGCTTTCAAGGATGGAGAAGTAGCTGCTAAAATAATTGAGATGACATTGGATGAGATGAGTCTGACACAGGTTGTGTGTGTAGAAAGTGAATTGTTCAGATTAGAGTGTTTACTGTAAAGACAAAGATTTAGGTGCTGGGAAATCTCTTTCTGAGTTGCTTCCTTGGTGGTGATAATGTCCAGTCTTCAGGAAAGGAAATCAGGTGTTACAATCTGACAAATAACTATGACAATAAATAACTGATACTTGACAATAATTAAAATATTTTCCCAATCTTTTTTATTTTCCTGATCAAAGGCATTTCATAGTGTCAGTATTACTGCTTAAGACTAAGCTAAGATTCTGGAAATGCAGTATTTAGTCACAGCTGTTGTGGCAAAGGTTGAAAAGATTAATCATTGGAAAATTAATTTTTCATTGGATTCTCCTTGTTTGACGTTCAGTGACCTGATTGAAACCAAAGAGACTTAATGTTCATGGTTGCTATACATCTTTTTCTGTCTGATAGATTCTGTCTAAGAAACTTGATTTCATTGTTGATTCCTACCTAGATTAATTTGCAGCAGAGATGTGCAGAGCAGCTTTTATGACATGGTAGCGACTTTGTCTTCTCAGATGCTGGAAGGTGAACAGGAATATGCCTTCTCTGCTAATAAAAATTAACAAAATAAAATTTTATACCCGTGGAAGTTTTACTGCATTTAGAACAGAAATAAGTCAAAGCACTCTAAAGAATATGTAATATCTATCTTGTCTATTCTTTGCTTTCTTTTTTCATAGGCACAAAAAGAAATAGAAGAAAAAGGTGAATGGAAGTTTCCAACAAAACATAATGAGGAAGGATATTACTCCGTGACATATGATTTTATCAGAGAAGCAGAAAATCACTGTGTGCTAAATAGTCCTATTCCTATAACATGTCCCGTACGACTTATTCATGGAATGAAGGATAGTGATGTCCCTTGGCAGATATCTATGCAAGTTGCTGATCGTGTTTTAAGTGAAGATGTGGATGTTATCCTCCGCAAAACTGGCCAACATCGGATGAGTGAGAAAGAAGATACAAAACTTCTCGTGAATACTGTTGATGATTTAATTGACAAGCTGGCAACAGTAGCATAAGCTGCAGAGTAGCATAAGTGCATGACCTCTACACCTGACTCTTTTCCATGAGTAGCTAAAACCCTGTTCTTAACAAGACGATGCAAGGCCTGTGACTATCACAGTAGGAACTGAGCTGAACTGTTGTTCCCTTACCTCTGTTTCATAAATACAGGTATTTTGTTAATGCTGCATTTGCACAGAGAGTCCAAAATGTGAAGGAGCACTGCTGTTGGGTTCAAAACCTCTCCTTCACCACTTAAACCTTTTTTTGCAAGCTTCCTACACTTTTGTACTGACATGTTGGTTCTTTTTTGTTACTGTTGGCATGTAGAGTAAAACCTTGATTTCCCACATCTTTGACACCTTTTTCACTATTTCCCTTCTGCTGTAACATTCTTGTATCTTATATCTGAAACCATCTGTGCAAGCCAAAATACAACTTGAAGTTGCTCCTAGAAATAGTGGATAACATGAAGCATAATAAACATATTTCAGATAAATTATATTGGTCTCAAGTACTGTTAAAATGGAGAAGTGGAAGGTATGCCCTGATGGTGTGCCTGGAGTACTACAGAAGCAACAAGTTTACTTCTAGGAACGCAGGGCCTCAAAGTGCAGACAGAATCACCATGGTCAGAAGGCACCTCTGAGATCATAGAGTCCAACCACAAAAAAACTAAAAAAACCAAAACAAACAAAAAAAGAGATCGTTTATCAGAAGGGCTTGTGTCCTCCGGGCTGTCTTTAGTTAATTTCTGGGTCTACTATTAAGGAAACAATATATAATTGTTATGTAAACTGAAACTGGATCAATACAGTGTATCTTTTATAGTGACTTCTTTAAAGTGGGGCACCACTGCCTCTTTTCTGTGATTTGAGAACTATAGATTACTAGGAACAGTGTCTTCCAAAGATTGGAATTTGCGGTGCACAAGTGCAAACCTGAAAATTTGTAAATGAACTTGGTAGTTTGATAATTCTTGTAACATAAATCCATAAAATTTGATAGTGAATGGATTTAGCTACAAGTATGACTATTACCTGGTTTTTGTCCAAAAATATGGTGCCATTCATACACTTGAAAGAGAGAAAGGAACTTCCAGAGAGAAGCTGGAATTACTTCAGGCTGGCCTTAATATGAAACATCAGTCAAAAGTATATAGTACTTTCTGGCTTTATTAATTTAAATAATAAATAGTATCACTATTGCTGCCTTAAAAGAATAAATCCCCTGGGGATAAGATATTTCTACAGAATTTGTCGTTTTTCAGTGTCAGCATTATCAGTAGAAGTACATTGTTAGTAGAAGTACATCATACAGAGCTTTGCTGAAATAGAATTTTAATAGTTTTTTAATTAAAAAACACTCAACTAAAAAACCCCTTAATTTCAGATGAGTTCCTGTGAAGTACAGTTTTATTTAGATTTTTTGTTCACACTTACTAGTTATTTCAGTAACTGAAAAGTTTTGAGCTTGTTTTTTTTTCACTTCGGAGCTGTACCTACAAACATTCAATTTGACTGTAACAGTTCAGTCAGGGAGAATTCTTTGTATGTCTGCATAAACTGTAGCTATGTATTTCTTTTTAAAAGAATTGCATTGTATTCATTCAAAGCTTCACCTTAGCCTTTACTAACTAATTGATATTCTATGGCTAAGGTCTTTTTGTTACCATGCCTTAGAGCAAGATAGCTGAAAACAAATGTGAGGGGAGTAGCTGTGTGAATAGTTTTCAGGGTGTTTGGTTTTTTTTTTCCTGTTTGGTGATGGGTTTTGGTGTTTGGTGGTTGTTTTTTCTTTCCCTGCTATTATTTTGCTGTAATAACATTAAGTGGGAGAGGGCAGCATAACAGGATTGACGCAACTGTTGGGGGTACAAAACTGCAGTATTAGTTGCTCAAAGCACAGCAGAGCAAACCTAGGGAGGTTTGGGGGGGTTTTTGCATGTCACTTGTTTTGTTGTTCTTTGAATGCAGTATTCACATATTGAGGTGCCGTTCTGATTTTACTCTGTGCTCTGTTTTGTCCCCTGAGTTAATGCCTCTGGCATCTCTTTTGGTTTTGCCAGTAGATGCCTAGATAGAGAATTATTTTCAATATTAGTCATGTTGAAAAAAAAAATGTAATTCTTTCCTCTGTAGGAATACTGTATTAAACTAGAGGATTATACACTTGGAAAGCTCTGCATGGTGCAGATTTTTAAAATCCTTTGTAATGAATTCTTATTTTTTTGCGGACTTCTAATTTGCTGCCAAATACAAAGTATGTTTTGTGAATGTGTAACATAAATTTCTTCAACAATAGGCTTGATTCACGCAAAATGATCAGTGTCTCATGCTTTCAAATTTACTGACTATCTTGTACTGCCTGGGGGGGGTGGTTTTCTTTGAACACCTTAATCTACACTTAACTATTTTCAGTAGTACTCTTAGTTTAAGTTGTTAGCGTTCTCATTGTCTGTCACTTTTGGCAGGTCTGAAAATGACTTCTGGGCTCATCTGTTGCTGAGTGTAGTACAGACATGTTGGGGCTGATACAGATGTCAGTACAAGGAAGCTCTGGACACAAACCGAGCAACTCAGCTGCTTGTGGGGTTGATTTTGATCAAGCAATATCAGTTGAGTAAGCACTTCGAGATATTTATATGTAATGCTTAAACGACGTCACATTAACTCCTGCTGAGGAGTTACAGTCATTCAGGTTCCATGAGTAGCTTTTTGTAGCTCATGAGTTCCATGAGTGCCTTTTATAGCTAGGCAGGAAGCTTGATTAGCATATAAAACCCAAGAAGCAGGTAACAGTTTTCAATAAAAAGAAACAATAGTATTACCAAATAAGCTCAACTGATGTTAGTCCTTACCAATGTTTTTCGTTTCAAATCTGTTGCAAAATCAAACTGCTTGAGACTTGGGAAATAAACAATTCTGCCTTCTATAAAGGAAGAAAATAGTGAGGCATGCTTTCCTATGTCGGAGATTAAGCTCTGCAATAAACTAGTATGTGTTGAAAGAGTCTCTAAAGCTTATTCATTTCCTAATAAACAAGTGCTCTTATTCTTTGTGTATTGAGCTGTACTCATGCAGTTTTATATACATGTATTTTTATCTTGTCAAGTATTCTTTTCTGTCTCTTCTGTGCTTGGCTTTGTATTACACACTCCAGCTTTCCTTTTTTTTTTTATTCCAGGTAGATGGTATTAAGTGTTTAATGTCATTTCAGTTTAGATAACTTACTTTCTCTTACATCAGCACTAAATAGAATCAAAGCAGCGTTCACAAAAGAACCTGGATGGATAGGCCTTAGAAGAACTGCCTCCTGCTCTTTCATTTTTATGTTAATTTTGATTACGTGCTCTCTTGGACATGCTGTTCTTCAATGGGGCTAAGAGATTTATGCTACCATACTTTTCATATCAAATTAAAATGTGCTTAGAGAGAAGCTTTCAAGCAGTTGTATGACTGCAGCTGCTCCAATGTTTTCAATGCTCTACTTGTACTGCAATACAGAGTTACAACATTTTCTGAAACAGTGCCTTGGTCATTAGGTACATTAGGTCAGTGTTTGTTATTTCACCTTGCTCTATAGCCCCTCCGTCGGTGGGGGGGGAAGGCTGGGGAGGGAGTGGGCAGGCAAATCTCATCCTAGGGACATCCAAGGAAGATTTAACTTCCTTGATTTTTAAGTTACTCAGCTGTGCTGTTATAGAGAGGCCTGCCTTACCCTTTCAGATTTATTTTTTTTTAAGTGCTAAAAAATTATGTTAAAGGCGTCCCCAGGAATAGAAGAGGATTATGTGTTTCAACCGTCTCTTTAAGATCAGCAGTTTCTGCTTTGGGCTGATATACAAATTTAGTCAGATGTGTGGGAATGCAGAATTTGTTGGTGAAAATTCAACCACTCTGTAAGGATTACATACAGAAATGCCAAAAATCAGTGCATGGTCGCGCTCTTCCACTCTTCTTCTCAAGCCCAGCAGGGACAGCAAAGGCAGAGGGAACTCAGCTATGCTGTTTAATAGCAGGCAGCTTGAAACGCATATGGTTTTATTGTCACTGTGGCGTGTTGGTTTTCTCCTGGCAGGTGTTTTCCAGGGGAAGAGATTACTGTAACGGTTGGGAAGAAGAGACAGAGTTGAAGGATGAAAAATTTGCTGCTCAGATTTACTGCTCGTAGGTCAGTTTATATAGCTCAGATTTACTTTATGACTATAGGACCTTATGTCTCTTCAACGTATATTTGCTTAGAACAGAAGAATGTTAGCTACAGCCTTGATCGTGTTATGCATAAATCTAAATTACAGGACCTATTGCAGTCTAGTTGGAGTCTTGACCTTGTATTTCAAGTCCTGCATATGTATGTTATATGGTCCAATGCTTCTATTCCATTAAAGAGAAACAGGCTTCCTCCATATGACACAGTAATAGTAGTTTGTGATCTGCTCACGGGTGAGAAATGGACGCGTTCTCAGCCTGGTATAGTGTCTTGTTTTGTGTTTGGCAAGGAGCCTCGCCTAGCTCTGCATTTATATTTGGAATGAAAAGCAAATGACAGCTACTAAAACTTCCAGTCACTTGGTTCTGAAACTAAAATACAAATTTAAAATGTTTTTAGGCTAGCACGTGAAAGCTTGTGTTCTTTTGGGGCCTTCTGATCTGCACTCTGTTGTCCACTTGCCTCCCACATGGCAACGTGAGAAGGTCACTGCTGCTTGTCAGAGTGGAAGCAGCTGCTCATATCTGTGGCAAAGATATGCTGAACAGTAGCACGCTTAAAGGTTGGAGTGATGTAAATGGTCTGCCCAGTTTGGTCCTGGAAAAGCAATCCCTGAAGGACACAGGCTGCCTGGGATCAGATCCGGACCTTATGAGTATCCTCTCCTTTGCTTCTGTGTTGAATGTGGTTGGCTGGTAGAAGGTGTGCCAGAGTGTGCTAGTCTTTAGGACAGTAACTCTTGAGAAAGCGCCTGAAAGCAAAGCTAAATCCCTGCTCATAAGAAGCAGCATTTATTTAGTTAGGGTATTTGATCTTGTTTGTTTGCTTGTAAATCTTGCTGTCTGTTTTGACCTATGTTGTAGTGAAATAACGATGCTACTAGTTTTCTGTTCTCCTGGTAAATGTGTATTGCAAAGGATCATTTTCAACCCAGTGTAGTAGTTCTCAGAAGGTACTGGTTGTTGAGGAGAAATTAAAAATTGATGTGATTAAATGTGTTGGTTTTCTTTCAAGGAGTCTGTCACTCCAGCACAAGACTAAAAGATCCTGAGAATTAATATGCACAGTTTACCTCCAAGGTCACCTTGAGTATTGGGAATACTGGGTATTTTATCTACTGGAGTTGATTTCAATGGGTAAGTGGTAACTGTTTCTGCTGGCAAGCTGCCTGAGAGGTGGTCAATGGCAGCCTTAGGGAGCTGCCTTGTTCTGCAGATCAGAGCATCAGTGCATTCTGTTCTGTCCCACAAATAGGAAGGTCTTTCCTTCCTGAAATTACTTTGCTTTTAATCCCAAATTCAAGGTGTTCAAACTATGCATTTGCTTGGGTCTTAACATCTTCAGAGCTTTCACCCTTTGCAGGTGAAAGACAAAATGCTTAAATTAGCACTTTATATTTCATAGGCTGGCTAGATTTTAGGTTTCAAATTAATGAGGAAGGTAGAATTTCTAATATTAGTGTTGTCCCCCTGTTCTGATAGCTCTGCCACACAGTTTGCACAATTAAAAAGATGCCAGTATTCCAATAGCTTCTTTTCCCCACCCCTAGTCTGAGTAGTTCTCTTGTGCAGAATCTCCATGTATCATACGTATCTTTATATCTTGCAGCCGCCTGAAAAAGGCCTTGTACTTGCATTGAGCTTGTATTGGACCTCAGCATCCTCTCTGCAACTCTGGAAAGAGTGACATCACGACACATATATATGCAGGGAGCATCTTTCACCAGCCCTTCAGAAGTTTCCTTGTGAAGGGAGGTGCTGTAAACTGTTTTACAGCTTTGGAAAATTTCCTGATTTTTTTTTTCTTTTTTAAATTTTATTACGAAAGGTTCATTATGGCACAGTGACGGACCTGGGAAACGGAGCCTGGGCTTCCTGGGTATTCTAATTGCCAAGTAGCTTTGTCTGATGGTAATTGACCCAGCATACTTTGAAAGATAGTGCTTTGAGATGGCTGAAATAAGTTTTGCTTTTCCCTCTATGTTCCAGTGGAAGATATTGAAAGCTATTGAGTTATCCTGAATCTAAATGAGGGTAGTGAGCTAATTAATGTCAGGTTTGTTGCTGGCAGCATTTGTTTATAGATTTACAAAGATTTTTAAATTTATAGGGTTAAATTGTGATTACCTGAAAGCATAAGATGAGCCATAGAGCTTACAGGCATGAAATCCTACTTATAGTATTTTTTTGTTTTAATCGTAAATTCCAAACTTGTGTTACCAAGAAAAATTAGAGGACAAGATCAATTGGAACCGGTAGGTGAAGTGTTCTAATGGTAGTACCTTTGTGGTGAAAATCTACCCTTTTCTTCCACATCACCTTTCTGGCCATCAGGCTTTAGTATGCCTGTGTCCAACAGAAGGAACTCAACTTCCTTCAGTAGTTCTTTGCTTTGTAGCCTTTCTTGTGCTGCTCTTTCTTAACTCCTGGTTTTGGTGAGCTAAACAGATAATCCTTCTGAGGGATTACTGTAAAGGCTCTAATTTTCAACCCTGTGGTTACTGGAGTAACTATTTTAATTTACTTCATTCCTTCACCACTTTTTCTGAAGAGTGACTGTCACAACTTGGTATGATATTTCCATTGCTGTTGCACCTCCCACATTTTATTCAGCCAAGCCCTTTTGTCACAGTGTCTTAGCCAGTATCTGTGCCCCCCTGCTTATCTTTCATCACCCTTTGCATTTTTTTTTTTAACATCTGCTTTTTCATAGGACAGGGTGCTACGTTCTGAAAAGCACTTTTCTGACAATGGCTAATCTTTGGCTGCAATGAGACACATTTTTACCTGGATTGCTTTCAAGGAGTTTTCTTTATCTTTGCGGTTTACTTATCACAGCTTGCATGAGCTTGGATCTTCTTAGGAGTCTGAGCTTTTTTGGTGACTCCTAATAATCTATTGAATAGCTCAGGCCTGGGAACACGTTCTGTACAAACTGAATAAAAGTATATGCAATCATTAATGATTTTCCAGTTAGAGTCATATTATAGGACCTACTAGTTAGCCAGCTTTAATCTTTTCAACATGTCATGTTGTTCTGGAGTCAGTTGAGTTTCCTAATCAACATACTGTACAGGTAGCCTATGCTAATGTACTACAGAGCTTTTAGTAAATTGCATCAACACTATTGCTTAAACAAAATAAATTCATTCCATTGTTTCTCCCAAGATTGATGGCACAGAAGCAGGCTTGCAATTTGATTAATCATACTTTGGAAATATTGGGGGGGGTAGGAGGGGGGAAGGGGGGGAGAGGCTGGCATTTTTCCAGTCCTCTGCAGCTTTCCTGGCTTTCAAATCCTTATTAAAAATTGATATTGATGGACAAGCTTGTTTTACAGCTTTCACAGTATGGAATGGTCCCTCAAGAATGGGTTGCATATCCAGCATCTGTGAAGGGGGAGACCTCTGCTCTGCAGCTTCGGAGAGTTAAATTACTCATCCCTGCCCCTGAAACAGGGTCACAGGCTGATGCAAAGGTAGGTGGCTTTCATGAAATCTCATTGCTAGTGAGCACTGAACACCCTGCTGTGACCAGAAACAACCAAGCAACCTAGTTGTCTCCCTTCTAAACAGCAGAATGCAAAAAGACACAAAAGTGCAAAATAAAGCTTCTTATTCTTTATTGCACTGGCCAAAGAGTGTAAGGACTGGCTCTTTACAGTTGCTTGAATGGAAAGGACATCAAATTCAAGTCCTGCCTGCTACTGTTGCAGCTGCAGTTTACTCCTCCTCTGATCTCCAGGCTTGGTCTGCAGTCTTGTTCCTGCACATTTGCTATGCCTTCAAATGCATGTTTGCTGGGATGGAAAGTGCTCAAGCAGTGGCCCTGTCACGTAGCATGCTCTGAGTTATGTAATCAAATGTTTCATAGCATTTTAAAACTGCCAGTGCAGAAGGACTGAATGAATTGCCTGTGGAGGACAACAATGAATTGGGTCATCTATTAAATTTTTCATCTCTTGAGCCTCCTCAAGCCCAGCAGCATCCAAAGCTATATAAATCTGAGAATTCATGGTCTTAAAAAGAAAACGTAGCGGACGAAGAAGCCATTATGAGGTAGATATACAAGGAGCTGTATTCCTTTCCCCCTTTTGTTATTCTTTATAAATGCAGGAGGAGGACTTTTATTAGCCAAGCTGATTGCATATCCACCTCAGGTTTATCAGCGTCCTTTCATATGAATCATTTGCCAAAAGGGAACTATCTCGTAGTAGGTTAGATAATACAGGATGGATGAAAGATGTTTGACAAAGTCTGATGCAACTCAGAGAGGAGCAAAATCACTTAATTTAATAAAGAACAAATCTGTACAAATCTGTACAAAAGAGGAAGAGTCTCTTGTCTTAATGCTCCTTCTCTCTCTCCCACCACTGCAGTGGTATAAGCAAACTTTAAACTACCGAACATGGGCATAGCTCCCTTGCTATCACTGGGGGTATGCTGACTCATACCAGCAGAAAATATGATCCTTGTGTTTTATGCTAGGTTTGCTAGTTTTCACTGGTTTCTCCTTGGTTTTAGCCATTCAAGTTGTTTTCTTGGGACACTAGTACCCTATTTGATAGCCTAATATATACTGATGTTAGGGTGATAATAATATTCAGCTACCTTCCTTCTCTTCTTTGACTTTTCATCCTGTTTTTCCCTTGTTGAAACTTTTTATCCTCACTTGAACAAGGAGGAGAAGAAATTATTTTTCATGCTGCAAGCCTGTTAGCGTCATGATGCAGAAGGGTGAAAAGGTTTTACTTCAGCTTTGTGATTAAAAATAAACGAGGTGTGTAGTATTTTCTGTTACCTTCATTTAACAGAGTCTGGTGAAGTCCCTCTGTTTGTATTTCTGACTATCTGGCACTGGGATGCTTGGTGCTGCTCGTGCTGATGCAGCCTAGGCGGAGTAAGACTGAGGCTGCAGGGCGAACAGCGCAAGGCTGAGGAAGCAGGCATGAAAACAGACTGCAGATGGGCGAGATAATCAGGATCCCCAGGCTGTGACTGAGTAGGCAGGCCTCTTTAATGGCTCTTAGCAACGCCCCTGCTTTGACCCTCCTCATATGTGAGGAAAATCAAATCAATACACTGTTCTTCAAACCACAATGCTGCAGCAGCAGCAGGGCATTGTGGCAGCCTTCGTCTCTTAAATTCATCAACGCTTTTCTATTTGCTGATCTCTGGATATCCATCCCTGCATCTCTGCTGAGGAAGACCCTGACTGCACCTTTAATCGGATTGCTTGAGCTCCCATGTATAGCCGCCTTCTTATTAGCAAGTATTAGGTAGGCAATTTTAAAGTGCTTTTGGATTTGCAGGCAGCTTTAACATTGATCTGAGAACTCTATTGTATTCTCTGTAAACCTAGCAGGAGCCTCTCTTTAAAACCTACTCTGTTTTAAATCTTGTCTTTCTTCTGGTTTTGTGGTTGGGCAGGGGGGGGGGACTGCTGTTTTTTCCTTCTTTTTTTTATATAAAAATGTTGTAGCCGATTTGTGCTTTTGGAAAAGGATATTCCCTCGTTGATCCCTCCCCTGTTCAGCAGAACAGCTCTAACCAGTGCCATACAGTTACTTTCAGTGTTGATGAACATCTGTTCAACTGTATAACATATAGGGCAGGCTGCTCACTCTTTTATTCTTTAATTTTCCGGTGCATACTTCAAAGCTTCAGATCAGGACTCTACCCACTAAGTAAGGTCTCCTTCAGTTCCAGAGATGGCTAACAGAGGACCAAGCTATGGCTTAAGCCGAGAAGTTCAAGAAAAGATTGAACAGAAATATGACCCGGAATTAGAGTCTAGGCTGGTGAACTGGATTATTGTACAGTGTGGAGAACAGATAGAGCACCCTCCTCCTGGAAGGCAACATTTTCAAACCTGGCTGATGGATGGAACAGTAAGTGTTTTGTCCAATTACATACTTGCATGTTACATGCACAGTGTCCTTCTTTGCTGTCTTCATCTAGCTAAATTGGTTGGAGCTCATTGCCAATGCAGAAATATATGTCGTCTTATCTGATTTATTTCTTTTTGACTAGGAATCTTTGTCTCAGAAGATAATTATTCTACTAGTGCACTGAGATTAGTACAGTACTTATGATTCTTATGAGTCATGCATGTTATATATAAGTATGACTCATTCCTTCAGCACCTCTTCTCATACAGTTACATGAGATCTGTTCTATAATCAGATGTATACTCTTCTCTTTAAGAAATAATCAGTGTTGACAGGGAAATGTGAAGAGATACAGGAAATTTGAAGGATTGGATTATGTCATAACTGTTTTCTTAGGAATAATTCTGTAGCTAAAACATTGTATTCCACTGGTTTATTGAACAACAGGCAGATGATGCTGTTTGCAGTGGGCTGTAAGAATATGCTAATCATTGAATCTCTGCCAAAGTGACTTTAACAGTATTTCAATTGACATTGCTTATTTTTTTGGCTCGGGCGTGTGGTTTCTTCTCTGTCAGTTGTTATGTAACCTTTACCAGTGATTGCTTTGTTGCTTCTAGCAGATTAGGATTTGTATGCTCAGGCTATTGCCATCAGTTAATGAAGGCTTTAAAACATTTCTGATACACTTTGATTATTATCAACTCACTACTTTGTTTTTAATTGAAGAAATTATATCCGTGACAGAAACTGGCCAGGTCAAAAGCATTTTGGAGCAGCATTTCATGTGCGGAAATTGCCTTCTAGTTTGGTGGCTGCTTTCTAATTTTGTTTTTGTATTTATCTCTCAGCTGTTATGCAAGTTAATAAACAGTTTACATCCAAAGGGAAACGAGCCCATTGCAAAGATCTCTGAATCAAAAATGGCTTTCAAGCAGATGGAACAAATTTCTCAGTTCTTAAAAGCTGCTGAAATCTACGGAGTAAGAACAACAGATATTTTCCAGACAGTGGATTTATGGGAAGGTAAAAATAATAAACTGGAAGTCAGCTTGCAGTCTTCTTTTTACTTTGCTTTGATGTGTTGCGATGGTGCATTTTGTCTAAGACATATTCTCTAATGTAATTATCTTTTGTTTCTGTTTGCCTTACCTTATTACCATCTTCTTCCAGTGGTGCATTATCTCTTCTGAAGGATTTATATAGCCCTGAGGACATAACGGATCCTCTCCAAGCTCATGTGTTATCCACAAGGCCAATCATTCTGATAGAAATCCTCAGACCTCGTAAAAAATGTTCTCTATGCTAATTATTTCCAAGTAAATAGCTTCTAATAGCAAATATGGAAACCCCTTATTTTCTGATTACAAGAATTTATTGCCATTTTCAAATTATAAGCAAAGCTTAAATTAGAGCCATAAAATGCATTCCGAGGAACATATATGCCTCTGTGAAGCTTATGAGGGCTCATTTCTGACTAGCAAGAAGCAAAATGCATTGCTATCGCCAGTTAGCTGGGCATCTCTCTCTGAGATACAGTCTTTTAGGAGATGTCACTATGGCAACAGCAAAAAAAATTCAGAGTGACCCTGTGGTTTTGCAGTAGTCCAGGTGAAGGCTATCTCCATCCCATGCTCAAAGTGGAAACTGTGTTCTAGTTCCTGATGAGCTGAGTCATTTGTGCATTCATATGGCTGTTTTTGCCTCTGCTCTCTGCTGTGGTGATGCACCTCTTGCTGGTGCTCTAACCAAATGCACTGTCTATCCTGCATCTCTCTGGACAAAATGATGAGGGCTTAAACATGGACAGCTGTAAGGTAGTGAAAGAGTCAAAAATCTGCCATGAGAAAGAAACAGTGGAAAGAGGAAAATGATCCATAGAGAAAGCTGGTCATATAGTCTGTGTAGGAACACACATAGAGCGAAAGAAGTGGGGTCTGTCTTCAGCTGTTGGGATATGTGGAAGAGATCACTCCCCTGAAGGACGGCTCAAGGCATGAAAGACCAGGAGGCTCTTTGCAGATGGGTTAGAAAGGAAGACTACACTGACAGCTGGAGTTACTGGGATCTGTAATGTTCCCAGGGTGACAGATTTGCTTGACAAATCCTACCTTTGGGCACAAGGACAGGTTTGTTTCTTCCAGTTCAGTCTTTAGTGTTTCATCTAAGCTACCATTAAATGAAGGGATTTTCACTTCCCTGAATGCTCTCCCCACCCCCCTTCCTAAGCCTAGAAGTCTGCTGAAAGTGAAGCCCCATCTATCTTGTAAGGCATGATAATAGTTAATTTCAGATGCTGTTCCTTGCAGTCTTTGATCTGCATGGTGTGAAGCCATTATGAGATGCAAAAGTATGGTATGTTGATCCTTATGATGAAAAGGACTTGCTTCAGAGATAAAAAGCTCCTAATGATGGTGGGTCTCTCTTCATGTCTCTTCCATTCACTCATCACCCATCACCTTTTCTCAACAGATGTAAGGAAAAAAGCTAGTATCTTCTAGAGAACTGGAAGTCAAAACACAACATGCAACCTAGGAGGGAGAAATGCAAGACTTTTCTCTGCTATTATTTTAGGACTTCGCAAACTAGTCTGTGGCTCCTCACTTTCCCACTCCCTTTTCATACTTCCTGCTGCTCACTTCAGCGCTGAGATGAAACACTATGTTTCATCAAGAGAAGAAGCACTATGTTTCATCTCTTCCCCAGCAGTGAGTCACTACAGGCTTTTTGTGTCTGACCATAACTCTGACCTCTAGCATCTGTATTGCTTCAGGGCTGCATCGTCTGAACCTGGATGCATTAGCTGAACAGAAAGGACAGTCTCTTTTTCACTATTTCATAATTACAGCACTCCTAACACTTCAGGCCATAATCTCTTTAGAAAGAGAGGAGCTGTCAATATATGTTTATAGGGAAAGACAGACATGTCTGACTGAGAAACAGCTTCTCTCTGGCACTAATTGTTTTCCAAGAGCTTTTGCTTTGAAATTTGTAGTAACGATTAATAAAAATGTTTTAGGATGCAGTCTGCTGTTGGCTGTTTCAAACTCACTCAGTCCATCTGGTGCACTTTTCCTCATCTCTGCACCTTCTTGGTTCAGGAGAAGTAACACCTCTTTCCAGTCCTTTCTTAAATGTACTTCACTGAGCAACTTTCCTTAATCCATGCCCAAGATACTATGTTCACTGTTTTTACAGATCCCTCTCTGGTGTGTTTCTCGCAAGAGGCTGCTGTAACTCTGGGTTGCTTGTTAAGCCTTCACAAAAGAGCATTTCAGAAATATTGTGCAGAGCACAGTATTGGATTTGAACCTTCCTCTTTCTGAACCTGAAGAAAAAAGGCCCCCTTGGTCAGGTTTCCCCAAAAGAAGGGCTTACCATTAAAAATCACCTTTCTCCTTGTACAGGCAATCCGAGGTAGATCTTCTGTGACACTGTGCTATTCAAAACATGGTGCAGAGGACACTGAAGATGCAGAAGTGTCATCAGTGTGGGTCCCTGCAGCGTGATTCAGGGAGGCTGAGGGCCATGCAGGCAGCCCACATGGCTGTCAATGAGCAAGTGCTGGAGCTGGGGGAAGGCACCGACTGCAATTTTCTGCAATGCCAGAGTCAAACCTGGCTCAGAAGATGCAGATTATCCCTTCTGTCAGGTGGCTGCCATGTTCGGTGGCTTTCTCAGTGGAAATTTAAGAATTTTCACAGCTCTTTATATGCTGGCCTTCAAGCCCCTTGTATCTTTTGCTGGAAGAGGGCAAATATCACAAGACCACATGGATTTCGAGTCTTCTCTCACCCATAGGACCCTTCCTGGGCAACAAGGAGGCTCTGGAAAGCAGAGCTGTGGCCACGGCTTTGTTTTGTCACGTGCTTGGCTCCCACTTGGTGTGTTGTTCCTCTGCAGTGTCTCCTACTCACCTCTGGCAAATAAAGCAGAGCTGAGTGGGGGCTGCCAGATGGCTCTGAGAGGCTGATCATCATATTTTGCTACCCGTCTTTTGTTTCTTTTTCTTTTTTTTCTGTGCTTGCTGTCATTATTTAGCTCATTCACTTTTAAATCCTTCTTCTCATTCTTCTTCATCCCAGTCAGTCACCATGCTCCTTGTTATATGGGAGGCATCCCAAGGACGTTGTATGTGGCATCTGTTACAGCATATGGTACATCTGCTGCTTTGGGGAGCTCTGGGTGTCTCTGCCTCACTCTCTTCCATATGCGCCTGTGTACGTGTGTGAGATGTCACCTCTTCAGCTGCCCTCTTAAGCGGGGTCTCTGTCTGATGCAATTTGCTTTAACAAATACAGTAAAATGAGAGTTCTGCATGGCTGACAATTTATTTTCAGTCCCCTGAAGCAAACAGTCCCCTGTAGGCAGAATTGCTATAAACTTTAATAGGCTGTGTGACAGCCACGGTTGGAAGCTGATAGATGTTTTCAGCTTTGGGGTGTCTTCATCACCTCAGCCCAGTGTGTTACACATTTAGTTTTGTATGAACCAAAGCCCTGAACTGCATCTGCCTATAATTGGGGTGATGCGCAGTGTAAACACAGAATTTGCAATGCTCTGCACTTCCCTCTACACTCCAGCTGGTTTACAGCCATTTTCATTAATACTGGTCTACTGGAGGTATTTCTGAAATCTTTTACTATCAGGTCTCCAATGGGTTTATGAATTGCTTATCTTTCCATGTGAAGAACTTGCAGTCAAAATCAGATAAATTATTTTAAGAAAAAGAAAGGACTAGAACAGAAAGAAAGGGAGGGGAGTCACAGAAGCACTTATGGAAGAATTTCAAAACAAGGGAGAGGTAAAAGACAGGTTTTCAATAACTTACCACCACACACAATTGGAAATAAGTGCTGCAACTCATTTTCACTAGGAAGTTTTCCACAAGTTATTGTGTCTGGATTGGGTAATGACTTAGAGTCTGTCTGACTCTGATGTCTTTATGTTCCCTGCCCTTTTTACACCAAATGACTAAGTATAAGGGAAGAACTAAAAAAAAAAAAGAAAAGGAGTAATCTTAGCTTTTTAAAAATTTCTGTGTCCTCTTTTTTCTTTTTTTTTTTTTTAATTTAGTGGAGGGTTTTGGATGGGATTTGATGGTTAAATTGGCAAGGACTAATATGAGTTATCTGCACAGGAGCTCTCTGGGATTGCCATGCACTCTGTTAGCACAGGGACTGGATGTAAATACCAGGGGTTAAATGGGGGGATCAGTCTTACCAGTTTACAAGTGAAGAAACTGAGACACAGCAGTTATTTACTAAATTGTTCTCCTGCAGCCACGTTTTACTGTGTATAATACCATTCTTTGTGCACCAAAATGATCTCTTCTTAGGAGAAAATTCTGCCAAAAGGATTATCTAGAAGGACGTAAATAGTATGGGGAAAGGCACTGAAATAGCCAGAGGCCTGGAAACCTGGAAATACCTGAATTGTTAAGTTTTGCTTTAATGCTGTCCCTTTGATGACTTGTAATAAGCTCTTGCATGTTAGTACCTTTATTTAGCAACTGTAAAATAGTATTTATAGCGCTGTTAATGTTCCTTCTGAGGGGAGATGAGTTAATGTGTTAGATAAAAGTGTTTATCAGTGCACCAAGCTATTTGTTGTGCAAGGATTTCTTATATTGATTTCACTGTCTGGCTTTCTAGGGAAGGACATGGCAGCGGTGCAGAGAACCTTAATGGCACTTGGCAGTTTAGCAGTCACCAAGGACGATGGCTGCTACAAAGGGGATACATCCTGGTTTCACAGGTAAAATCCAAATCACAGCTTCCCAGACCTGTCTTCCCAAGGAAACCGATAATATTATATATTGTATGTGTGCCTTTAGACTTTAAGGAAACTTAAAGGGAAAGGAAAGTAAGAATCTCCAAAATTTCCTTGTAATTGAGAAATTTTCTCTAGGGAATCTAGAGGAGTGAAGCAAAGACCAGCCAGGCAGCAACATTTTCTAACCTTGGTTCCCAATCACCATCACTGCTAAGTCCACAACTTACCATAACTAGTCAGCCCAAAGTTACACCAGTGCGGCTGTAGAGGAGCTCTGTGGGAGCTGTGTAGCACAGCTATGCTGCTGTCTTCTCTCATGTAGCCCCCCTCACCACACCTTACGTGTCCCTTCTGCCCTGCAGCTGCAACAGCACTGCTGGTACCAAGATGAAGGAGCACATTGCCCATGGCTCCAGATCTGTTTTACTCCTGGAGGCACCCCTTTCAAAGAAGGCTATTACAGGCCTGTTGGTATGGACGTGTGTGTGCACATGTGGGGACCCTACCAGATGGCTGGCTTTTGTTAGTGCACACAGGTAGGAGTGCAGCATCCTGCTTTAGGCACCTTCATTTCATATCACTCTTGCTGTGTATCCTGGAAGAACAGACATAATTCTCTTATCCACTGACATTATCCCTGACTCTTATTCCTTGAAAGAATAGTAATGATTCACCTGTTTAGCAGCTTCAGCTAATTCTCTATATCAATTTATGAAGAAAAGGGAACAAAATGGCAGCAGCCATGCAGATATGTGTGTCATAAGAGTAACTGGTAGGAAAGGGGTACTTTCGCCTTGCATCAGATAACAGACAGAAAGACTAATGAAGACAAAGCTGTCATAGATGTCAGCAAACCCTCATAAAGTGACCCCCTTACCAAGCAAAAAAGAAGGCAGGAGGCCTGTTTCCATTTCATCAAACCAAAAATTATTTAATTTCCTAGTCATCTTTTTTTCTTGGGGAGCACCGCTTATCTGTAAAGAATTCTCTGCCTTGGCAAAGCTGTGTATTTGCTCTAAAATTACATTTGTTTTGGCTAGGGGCTCTGAGAAGTGGGTAGAGGAAGAAAAGAAAATCTTCCACAGTTATCCCACCAGCCCAACGGGCATATTATTGACATGACATTCCACCATCCAGGAGTACAAGAGTATTTCTTGTGCTGAAGTCTGAGACATGTTATCAAAAAGAGTGCTGGCTGCTTGTCTTTGGTTTCATAGAATTTTCTGATGTCTAGGTGAGTCTCAGCAAAAGCAAAGCAAGCTTCACTTAGTTTTCATGAAACCTTGAGCTGGTTTAACTGAGGCTAAGGGAGACTTGAATTTTAGGTGAATGAGTATAAACTCCTATGCATTCTTGATATGAAATCAGTTTTAATTAACTTAAATACGAATCTCTGTCGACTGTATTACTGAACATAATTGGGTTTAAAATTCAAATCCAGTTACAAGCTTTAATATAAACCAGACATGAAATCACTGTGATCCAGACAGGCTTATTTGTTTATGTAACTAAAACAAAGTCCTACATGGAAAAATGAATTTTCATCTGGACTCTCAGTGGTAGGTGGGAACAGTTTTCATTGGCACAAATGAAGATGTGATCACCTCCCTTCTCTCCTAGCTGTCTGTCCTGCCCATGCTGCTTGGATAATCAATCTAAGCTATTGCAGCCCCTAAAGTAGCATTTTATAGCCATTGCTTTAGGGAAAACTGATGCTATTTCTATAAGGAAATAACATGGCAGATCAGGAGCTGTTTTCTGAGTAGATTACCCATCCGTTCAGGCAGATCAAGCCCTCTCATCGCCACCCAGCATTTAGTCATGAGTCAGGGCTTTCAGGATGATTCTTAATCGCCTTAAATTAAAGTCTAGATTAAATGGAATGAGAGAATCCATGCAGGGATCTACAGCAATTAAGATACCCACACACAAGCTGAGCCATTTAACTTTCCCTTGCCAGGCCTATCTTGCGCGCCCTAGTGAGGCTCATGGACCCATGGCTGTTTGTTATCTTGTGGTTTGGCATCCACAACCCTGGTGCAAAGTTGGCATGAGAATTTAACAGATCTGCATGGTGGGCTCAGTTTGCAATAAGGGTGAAGACAGGCGATGGCAGACAGGCCAAACAGAACTTGAAATAGAGTGAAACACTGACAGGAATAGACATCTTCACCAGTTTTTCTACAGTCTCAGTTAAGGTCATTGCCATTAACATTAAAGTAAATCCTATGTATATGTTTTATCTGTAAGACCATTATATGCTAAATGCGGTGCTTATGAAGGTAACATAACACCATATGTTATGTAATCAACTTCTATTAGCATATCCAGACTTCCCTTTGGTCTCTCTTTTTATTTCTTCTCTGCAGTTCTCATTTTTTTTCCTGTTCAGAGTTGCCTTTTCAACTTTGTGTGGAATTACTACACAACACAGCTGTAAATTCTAAGAGGAAAGAGAGGAAAATAATAGAATGTGTTCCTGGGATTTTAATTAAAATAAAGGCAGACACAGTGAACCTGAGATTTGGTTATGTAATAGGAGTAGTTCTAAAAACATCTTCTCTTGGAGATCCTGGCAGTAGTTTGGTGCCTGCATAAGGTTTCTGAAAAAGAAATTAAGCAGTAGTGAGAAGGTGTTATTTTCTAAGGCGCCAAAGTTCTGTGTGCCTCTGTCCAAAACAGCATGCTTTCTGGCAAGAGCTGGGGGATCTGAGAACCTGTGGTGGGCTTCCATAGGCCCTCTTGTTAGTCTATACATAGCACTGAGGACCCATGGTGAAAAATGACAGGTCAGTACTGGTTTTCTCTGGACCTTTTGGGTTTGCTGGACTTTCAGGCAGACATGAGCGGTTCTGTGGTGTCCTGAACAACCTGAGCCTAGCAAAGCAAGTGATTTTTTTGGACTTGAGCCAGGGTGTTCAGCACAGTACAGGATCAGACCCTCACAGAGAAGATCATGTTGATGGTTTGCAATCACAGCAGCCACCTAATCTAGCATTCTCATCTAGTGGTGGGGTGGGGAGAAACGGGGACTTGTAACTCCATGTGATATTGCAGGGTAACCTGATTACAGACACCAGAGGGAGAAGGGTTGTACCTGGGTGGGAGTGGAATGGTTGATTGAAAGCCTCCCTCAGTCTGGGGCTCTGCCAATTATGGCTTATTTGGCAGCAACAGATTGATTCTTCTCCCTTGCAAAAGATATGTTTTCTCCACCTTGTGTAAATGAAAGATTACTCTAAGATGATTTCTAAATTTCTCACAAGGCAGCAGAGTACAAACTTTCCTGCTGCTTCTTAACTGCCACTTTTGCCCGTGGTGTTATTTTCAGGGGAAAGAGTCTCCTTATAAACTTCAACAAAGATTCATTGATCGAAAGGGCTTTTGAGACTAAGGACAATGAAGAAAAATGGTCAGTATGTTTTGACAGAAGATAAAGGACTGTCATACGGTTAAGACAGAGGTGCAAAGGGCAAAGTCTGTTGCTTAGAGGAGAGAGATCTGGAAATGGCAAGACAGCAATTGTTCTATCCTGCAGGCAGCCCTCATCCACTCTGCAAAAAAGAGCAAGTCACTTCTCTGTCCCATTGTTTCTCTGGGTACATTCAGCTCTTATTTACTCCTCTGACTTAAGTTATACCAATTTGTACTGTTGCTCTAGATGGGTATTAACTTGTATTACAGCTCAGGTAAGTTTCTTCTTGATCAGATTCCATGGAGTATAGCTTTTAAGGGCTATAGGGCTGAAGACAATCCTATTATGCCTGTCATATACAACACTCTATAAATATTTTACCTATATTTAGGTAAAATAGTCCCAGTCATAGCTGCTGGGAAAGTCCCTTGGGGTTCTGGAATAAGTGCTACAGTGAAAGTCCCAAGTGTTGCAGATTTGACAGGAGCATTATTTCTAACTGCAGGAAAACAATTAGCACAGCCAGTACTGTCCAGCCCATGGGATGGTGCAAATGAAATATTGAATTACCGGGGACACATGTCTTAACATGAACCCATTTCAGATTGCTTTTCGTGATCCTCTGGGAATATGAAGAATGACGGTATATGTGTATGTTGCTTTTTTGTGTGCATCTGGACAGGAAAGCCCAGCAGAATCGACGAGGATTTTCAGAAGAGCAGCTTCGTCAGGGACAGAATGTAATAGGCCTTCAGATGGGCAGCAACAAAGGAGCATCACAGTCGGGTATGACAGGCTATGGTATGCCAAGGCAAATTATCTAAAAGCATCTCTGTAGAGAAAACACTCCTTCTGCAGCATGGTCTGTTAAAAAACAAAAAAGAAAAAAAAAAAGCTCATTAGTTCCCTTTCTGCCTGGTTTTTAATAGTTAGCTCTCTCTAAGGTTTGGGATATTTTTGGTTTGGTTTGTTTTATTTGCAGCTGTGAGAGTTCATATAGGAACTTGGATTTTTGTGGTGGTGTGTGTCAGTTCACAGCACATGTGCACTGCTGCCTCCTACTTTTCACTTCTGAACTATGCAATGACAATTATTCTGTATTAATTTATTTGCAAAGTGTTATCTTCCATATTTGTCTCACACTGCACTTGTATTTCAACCAGTAACCTCGTTCTGCAATTCAGTGATGATATTGTTTGACCTAAGAATAAAGGCAAAATAAAGACACGTCTTAGACTTGTTATTTAAAGGAGGTAAAAGCAATTAAAACCAATGACCCCATGGTACAGTGCTGAGGAATTCAATGTTTTGAATGGTCAATCTGTCTCATCTCTAACCCAGAGTCCTCTCTGAGTGACTCCTCCCTATAGTGTTTACAGTCTGTGTTACATGTTCAATTTAGTGTTTGTTTAAAGGCAGAAACAATGCATTTTCCTAAAAAGAAGATGTATTATCCACTTGTGGATTGAGATAAAACCAGTTTAATAGGGAAAGCAAGAGCTGTGTGTGAAAACAAAGCAAAATAAGGAATGGATTTGCTGCTTCCCATTGGCAGGCAGACATTCAGCCACTTCCTGGAAAGCAAGTCCTGGGCACGCGTGATGTTACCGCAGACATTCCCCCTTCCTCCTCCTTTTCCCTGAGCTTTTGTAGCTGATCATGATATATGGGATACCCCTTTGGTCAATTGGGGTCAGCTGTCCCAGCTGTGTCCCCTCCCAGCTTTTTGCCCACCCCTAGTTGTGGGCGCAGAAGGAGAAAGGGAGGAGGCCTTGACACTGTGCAGACACTGTTTAGCAACAGCCACCACACTGGTGTGTTATCAACACCACTTTAGGCACAAATCCAAACTTTAGGCACAGTGCCCTAAGGGCTGCTGGGGAGAAAGAAACCAAACCCAGCAAACTCAGGGAATTCTTCACCATGAAAGGACAATCTGTCAGACAGAGGTGAGACCAGGCTATAGCTTGTGATACTTGATATTCTATCAAACAAAATGTTGTGAAACAAAGTGTGTTTTAAATGCAAAGGAAGAAGTAGAAGAAAGGTGCCAGAATGCTTCTGACCTGGAAAACGCCCATAGGTCAAATTCAAATAATCTGTTATGCTCACCTGTGATGGGTTGTAAGTGTGGCTGGGAGTTAATTTTGGGACTGTTTGTTGGAGAGTCCATAGAAGAACTGCTTACTTGCACAGTCACCTGGCCGCAGAAGCTTACAAAAGCAAGTTCACCAGCCAGTCAGCGCAGGTTGCCTCCTGGCGGTGTGGCACATACACATGCTATTTTCTCTGTGTGTTTTTCTTCCTGTTGTTAACTATCTCTGCAGGCTTTGCTCACAAACCTCAGTCACTTCTTCCTGACAGACAAATAGGAGGGGAAACTATGAGTTGCCTATGGGTAAGAATCAGGGGGAGGGTCAGCAAGGCTGATACCATGGTTGGAGTCTGTTACAGTCAACCTAGACAGGATGTAGAGGTAGATGAAATATTCTATAACCAGCTGGGAGAGGTCTCAAGATCACTTGCCCTTGTCCTGTGGGAGGCTTCAACCTACCAGATATCAGCTGGGCCCACAATACAGCTGAGAGGGAACAGTCTAGGAGGTTCTTGGAGAGTGTTGGGGGTAACTTCCTGACGCAGCTGGTGAGGGAGCCAACTAGGGAGGGAGCATCTGCTGTTTGTAAATAGAGAAGGACTTGGTGGGGGGCGGGGTGTGATGGTTGGAGGCCATCTTGGGTACATTGACCACGAAATGATAGAGTTCCCAGTTCTCAGGGAAGCAAGGAGGGGAACCATCAGGACTGCCACCATGGAATTTCGTATTGCAGACTTTGGTCTTTTCAAGAGCCTGCTCGACAAGAGTCTCTTGGGAGGCAGCCCTGAAGGGCAAAGGAATCCTGGAAGTCTGGATGTTTTTCAAGGAGGAAGTCTTAGAAAGCAAAGGAGCAGACTGACCCTGTGTGCAGTAAAGACAAGACCTGCCTGGCTGAACAAAGAGATATTGTCACAACTCAGGGAAAAAAGGAGTTTATGGCCTTTGGAAAAAAGGGGCAGGCAACTCAGGAAGATTACAAAGGTGTTGTGAAGCTACGTAGAGAAAAGATTAGGAAGGCCAAAGCCCAAATAGAACTTAACCTGGCCTTGGATGTTAAAAAAAAATAAAATCTATGAAACATGATAATTGAACTCTATGGGCTTTTTCTTTAATTCATGACAGACTTACAAGAAGGCCTGAAAACATAATATCTAGGCAGGTAACAAATGAAGGGTAATCTGTTCTGACAGCTGTCTGAGGACCTACACGCATAGGTAGGGGTGACTTATGAACCTAGCTACACATGGTGGCAGCTAGGTGTCCACTAAGTAGCTGGAGCTGTCAACACACAGATTGATGTGACTTCAGAAGTTGCTACCACAGAGTAAACTGAAGGGATGACTCCCCGAACTCAGATGAATGTCTGTCCTTCCTGTCAGGAGAAGGATGGGAATAACACAACACCTCCCCACTTCAGTCAAACTGGGGAGCACAGCAAGGCATAAGTGATGTAAAGGTTACAAGGTCAGGGTTGAGGGATGCTATAACACCTGCCACTGAGAAGGTCCTGCCCCTGCTTGTACCTCCTCTTATATGCCAGGATATCTCAGCTCCTTCACTTTTACCTTGTCAAGCACTTCTTTTTTTGATGTTTACTACCTGTTTAGGGCTATTTTTCTGTTAGGTGAATTAGCTCAGTACATGATTAGATGACTGCCTCAAATGGTGCCTCTGGGGTAGAAGCTCACCTTTCAGCTGTGGTGGGGCATTATCTCAGTGCAAAGCACTGCACATGTCTCCCCCCTAAATATTACATGAGGTGTGATGTGAAGAGACTAGCAGCTTTTCTTACTAAAAACAAATAAGATGGTTAAGATATAAAACCCAAATCCCTTAACTTCTTTCGGCTCATGGAATGACAAGCAACTGCCACGAGAAATTTCACTGTTGTGAATGTGAACAGCAACCATCTTCCCCAGCAGACAAAAGAGCTGGATGAGGGAAGCTGGAAGAACAGCCCTGCAGGTAAGAGGTCTGAGAGGTCACAGCCTGACCACTCTGCCCCACAACACCTACCCAGGGCACACAGCCTGCAGGAGCCAAACCTGAGCTTGGTGCCCTGGATCTACCCCCTCATTCTGGCTGCAGAATTGCCATTCTGCGTGTCATTTTCTTGGGAAGCATCAGTTTTAAGTGACACGTGCCAGTTGTGTTCCTAGGGCATGTTCCTTAGTTGCTGTACTCCTGATCCCACCTGCCCATCTTCTCTGTCAAATTTTCTCCCTGACCTTGCAGCCAGCAGAGGGGACCTGGGCAAAATCAGGTCCTGGCCATTACTGTGGCTGACTCAGAAGAATAGACAGACTTGCTGGTCAGAGTAGTGGTCCATCCAGCCCAGTGCTCTGCCTCCGGCAGTGGCAAAAGAGCCAGCTGCCATTTGTGGTCCCTGCCCTTCCTTCTCCATTGGCATTGTCATTGTTGCAATAAGGCACATCCCAGCAGAAGAAAGGCCATGCTCCAGTTAAACGTTCTTTCATCAAAGCTATATTCCCTATTATATGTGCTTTCATTAGGTTTGGCATTCTAACAGCCTCATTGAAGTTGTAGAAAACATTGTGTGCTTGAACAACCGAAAAAACCCTAACAAACCCAACACGATAATTTTAACAAACTGTATTAGCAACAACAGCTAATTGCTCCAGGAAAGAAAATCTGTACCGTGTAGCTGTTGACACAGGAGCTGGATAGTGTGGGAACAACAACCGAAAAGGTTAATCCCCAGGATCTTATCTTTGATAACCACTCCCCAAGCTCACAACATTCTTTTCCATTCCTTAAACCATCAAATTAATCTAGCTGTTGATAGCTAACGGAAGATGTTGCAAAGTATACTTTATTCTGGGGGGTGAACCATAGCCTTCCATGTTCCCATATGATGGATGTAGAAATACTAAAGTTATTCATTAAATATTAACATGTTCTGCCCTACTAATGTCATCCTATTGAAACATCCTTACTACCAAGTTTACAAATATCTTAAGCTAAGAAATAAATTAATATAGTACCAGGCTAGTTTAGTAACCAAGTTAACAGGAAACATTATCACTTTTATTAACACTAAACCATTGTAAATTTGCTTCTACTGTCAAAAGCACTACTGCAGGTCTCCCAGAAGCCTAATAAATTTCTATGACAACCTTCTATTCCTAAAAACCCTGATATACATTAGAATAGAAACACACAGGAGGTCTGAACACATACTGAAGGGTATGGTGTGTGTGCTTGGGAGGACGGGGTATGCCTGTGGTTCCTCTTCTAGCTATTGGGCTCCCTAATGCTTAGAGGAGGGCTGGTTCCCTCTGTGAGTGATGATCAACAGCTCACTTAAGGCTGTGAACTCACTTCAACAGCAGGTATGAGCTAAGAGAAGACCCCTTCACATGCTGCCTATAATCCTTTTTGAAGTCTGGCTGTAACTTGGCCAGCTATCCCACCTTAAAATAAAATATTTTTGAGAAAATGCTTTACATATCCTCTCCCTTAGCAGCTCTATCAGAGAAAGCCCCATCATAGTATATTGGACCAGGAATACCTTAAACATTGCTGCCCTTGTGTTTTCCATACTTGTAGAAATGTAAATGAGATTTATCTGCCTTCATGAAGGTTTTGAGACCATGATCTCATTATGGGCAATTGCTTAGTAATTTCTTTTTAACATTAAGGTGGCATCTGATGGTCTTCTGAAAGGATGCTTAATGGGTATATGAGTGAGGGAGAAGAGAACCGCATACATGATGTGAAATCCAAGTTTATCCCCATTTATAAGGAGAATAAAAAGAAAATACACTGAACAGAAAGTCAACAGTAAGTTCAGCCAGTTCAATTAAGCTGGAGCTTGAGGACTATTAAACTAACATAAGAGGACATGTTTCATATAAAAGCAAATGAAGGTGAAAGGCATGACGTGGCTTTGCTCATCAGCAAATTTGTCCATAGCATCACTTTGCAGCTTCTTCTGACAGCATCCCCCGGGCTCCACAGAGGAGTGAGGAGAAGGTGCTGCTGCATCAGCAGGTTTTGCCAGACCCTTCCCCACAGCCTGCGAGCTGCCCCTGTGGGCTGGTCACACTCCAGCCACAGCACACTCGGACCAAGCTGTCTTCTTTTACTGACTGCTTGGGCCAAAGCAGAGCCCCCAGGGAGGAAGGGTGAGGACTGGGGATGTCAGAGGTTCATTTCTGTGTCTGTAATCGGCTGTGTTTGGCTCTGGCTGGATTGTCTGGATTTGTGAAAGTAGGGCCAACACACAGTTGACGGTAATGACTTGAACAGCTCAGGCATTAACAGGATCAGTGATATGGTGATGTCTCCTAACTAGAAAATATGTTCAGAAGGGAAGTGTGCACCTTCAGGTGAAAGAAATTCAGCCATTGTCTCCAAGCCATTGACTTCTGTGACTGCCATGGTCATTCCTGAACCAGGGAGGGAGGTGAAAGCAGCAGGTGAGTGTGTATTCACAGACACACCCCCTCGGGCTTTTTTTTGTCTTCTATAAACATAAAAAGAAAGATAAAAGCTGATTTTTTAGTGCGCCTAAGCTACTAAGGCAAACAATTTGAGACACCCTAAATTTAAGGCAATCCCCAAAGAGACAGGGAGAGGAACAGGCACATTTTGCACATAGTGTGCTCTTGTCTGGAAATATGGGCTTTCCCTCTCTGTGGGGCTTGCTGTCTAGCAAAAAAGTCAAGTGACACGGGCACAAAGACAGCACAAGTAACTTCTAGGAAAACACATGCAGGTGACCACCTCTCCCCTCTCTAACAAACAGATTTACCTGTTTAAAATTCATGGAGGTTGTTCTTCCCACCTGAATTTCCAAAATAAAAACATCACAGTTTTGTGACTAAGCTCAAGCAATACAAAAACATGAAGTAAAATGGGAGGAGAGGGATGAAAAGAAAAAGATATTAACTATTATTATAGGGGGAAAATCACAGCCTTGGATGGAAGGAAATTTTTCTGCTCTCATCTTGCAGTGCTCATGTGACAGCACAGTGCATGATGCTGTGACATTCAAGTAAAGTTATAATGCCATTTATCATATGCAGAAATACATTTGTCTATAGTCGTATTAGATTTACAGAGGAAATTAGGGAGACGACCTTTCTCCCTAATGAAATTTCTGTTAAGAGGCTCACTTTGGTAGCAATATTACTCTGCTATTGGGTGGAAATAAATCCTTTGCTCTAGTGATCCAGTGCTCTGCACGGATCCTGCCATGCGGCAGGAGTAATACTTATGCCTAGGTTGAGGAGAAACCATATGTCCAGAAACAGAGGAGCAGGCTCTGGATCTGGTCTGAGGATGTGCATGGCGAGGCTGGGCTGGCAAGGGGGTCGGCAGTGCCAGGGGGAAGGAGCAGGTACCCCCAGGCATGTGGCTTGCAGAGGCTGGAAGCACCACGGCGTGTCTGAGACACACTGATGGCTGCCACGTATTTCCAAACTGGATTTTAAGGAAGGATATGCATTGTCATCATGTCAATAAAGACGTGAGGTGGATGAAATCTTTTGTGTTTGCACAAAAAAAATCAGCTAAATGCTCTCTTTCATTTCTTGTTAAAAGGACAGAAAAAAAAGGACAAAAATGAGCAGGGATTGTTTTCAGGACCAGGTTTTGCGTAAGTGCTGTTATGAGTCACCATTTCATACTAAGTTTCTTTGTATTAGCTCCCACACATAATGTAGATGGGAGGGTAGCTCTGCTGCTGCCAGCTCCTTCCAACATGCAACCCAAGAGGTGTTGTTTTCCCCAGGTTCTTAAAGATGCTGGAATGCCTCCCCCCATGGATGTGCCTCATCACCCACAGAGCTGCTAAGCTCCAGGCCTGTATTTGGCCCTTGATAAAAGGCAGGACAAAAACTACTTCCCCATCTTGCAGGAAAACAGTCATATAAATGCAGGTCTGACTTTAAAGTGCTTGGATGGTATGGCAACATTAGCTTTCCCAGTTAATAAAAAAGCTTTTGATGCAAGGAGGAAAAATCAATACTTCAGGTAGCAATTTGGAAAGCCTAAGTGGGATATCAAGGGAATCTGTGCGTGTGCCAGGAGCGATCATCATCTCCTGGTGTCCTCTAGAGAGACAATTTTCCCTGATCTGCCATGACAGTTCAGAAGAATCAAACGCTGCGACACAGCTCTGGTGGTGATGATAAATCAAAGCAGCATTTCTTGGATTGCCCCTACATTAGAAAGGTATTTGGGAAGATGGGCTACAGCTGGGTCTACACACAACAAGTAGCTGGAGAAGGTTTTGCTGCTGAAGAGCAAGATTTTGAGCTGTAGCCAGGGTGATTTTGTTGCTAGATTGCATAAAGAAAGTGCAGTGGGAGGTTTAGGCTTTGCCTGAAGAAAAATAAGGTGGCATAAACAAGAGTCAGACTCATGTTCATAAGCTGAAGTGTACTTTTCTTTTCTCTTGTGGGAGCTTTCTCTCTGAGTCAGTGTCCCTGCAGCGGCTCAGCACTGCTGCTAGGGAGGCAGGAGCTGCTAGGACTGAAGTAAAGCAGTTATTAATCCTTCTTGGCTGTTTGTTGTTAAGTGCATTTTATTGCTGGATGTTGGTGGAGCTGTTATTAACCAGGGGCAGTGTGGCCCGCAGCTGAAAGTGAGCTGTGTGGGAGTGTGGCTGTGTGGAGGCATTTGACTCCTGAGCACACGTGGTGCTCGCAGGAGCTGCTGGGGGCACAGAACAGCTGCTTCCTTGGGAAAGGCTGGCAGCTAATATGTACTGACTGCCACCGTGAAGGTCAATGTAGTGAGTTTTAAGGAATGGACCCGCAGTTCCTAAGTTCTGGGAATTGCTTCTCAGACTCCTGGGCACTCGGTTTCATTCTCTACCATTTGTATTGGGGATCTACTCTTTTGGATTTCTTAGTGTAATTAAGAAGTGTTTCCACTGGGATCTCACAAAAAGACCTGCTGAAATCATAGCATGTGTTTTGTAAGAAATTTACTTAGCCCCAGAGGTCTTGCTTAAAAGCAAAAATTATTTTCTTTTCCTGATATGAAATGTTTAGTTATGTTTTATGAGGTGCAGAATATAATGGCTGGAACAGAGATTATTTTTTGTGTGTGTGTCTGTGTGTGTTAATAAGTCAAGCTATTGCCATAATCTTTCAAGAGAGAAAAGAGAAGCATTATGTGAAGGTGATTGCTGTGGTAGGTTTGTATGTTTTCTGGATGTGAAATGCCTGCAACCAGTTGAGTCAAAGTAAAAAAAAAGCTAGCCATTTGTAGTCATTGGCTGTTTTTCTTTTTTCCTATTGTTTCTCTGTTTTTTTCTCTTTCTTTTTATATACTTGGTGTAGGATGGGGATCAAAAGCAAAATTATTGTTTACAGCCAGATTCAGCAGTTTCTGTATTCTGTAATATGAATCTATGAATGATTAAACAGTTTTGTGCTCTTTGCTTTTTAAGTGGGAGTGGTGAAATAAAAGCAAGCCGTAATACTGCCATGTCACTGAAGTAGGCTGCATGAGTGAACCTCACTGTGTCAGAATATGTTCTGGATTTAAAATATCTGTCTCTGTATAATATAATGAGTCCCTTAAGAACTCCCTTCTGCAGTTGCTCTGCGAATTGCACTCCCACTGGAGTCAAGTACATCCAGGCAAATTGGACTATTAGCTGGAGATAAATGGGCCCAGGGAGCACTTAACTGAAGGAGAGATGATGCTCATGCCCTTCAACTAAGTATAAACGCTGTCTCCTCCAAAAGCAGGAGCTATGAAGGAAGGAGGTTTCAGTTCTGAAACCTCTGTTTTCTTTAAGAGGCTGTATATTAGCTATAATGGGATGAATCATAGACCTTAGCGTTCACCTAGAATTAATCTTCAGTTTTGAAGACAATGAATTTCAGAAAATGTTATCTTTGAAAATAATTTTGAAATGAAAGAAGTGATTTAGCTTTTTGTTTAGGATGATCTTCTTAAGATGACATTGTTAGATTAATCTGTACTGTAGGTATAACAAGCATGATTAAGGCCAGCTGAGAACAGTCAGCGTATTTTAAACTTCAAAACCTTTCTTTTCAATGGTACTTTCAGAGCACTGCAATTGTAAAATGAAGGATGAGAACAGCTGTATGTCTTCACTTGCAGTGTCTTGGTGGTGAGATGTGAGCCCTGAACAGCGAGCTGACTGGATAGCAGTCTGCACGGGACTGAACCTCTGTGGCCATGACTGGAATAAGTGGGGAATGACTCATGCAATACCCCATAAAGGGCAGAGAAAACAAAGGAGGTTTTTTTTTGATTCCTGGACTCCTTACTTAAATGATGGATGGGGGGAAATATGATCTGATAGAGAAGAAAAACTAAAAGCAAAATTTTCCTACCTGCTACTGACTTGCCTGTTCCATACATGTGGTGGGTCTTCAGGAAAAAAAGGCAAATTAGAAAGTAAATGAATTAGAAGAATAGCTAGAGTAACAGCTTGAAATAACCTATGGAATAAAGGATAAGATGGACAGAAGGTGTTTTCAGGAAAAAAAAAAGACTAGAATGGAAGAGATCCTGGGGCGGGGGGGGGGGGGGGGGGGGGGAGAACGACACGGACCGGGGGCGGGGGAGGGGCGGGGGGGGGGGGGGGGGGGGGGGGGGGGGGGGAGGGGGGGGGGGGGGGGGGGGGGGGAGGGGGGGGGGGGGGGAGGGCGGGGGGGGGGGGGGGGGGGGGGGGCGGGGGGAGAACGACACGGACTAGCTGCTCTATTAGAAAAAGGAAGATCCCCATCATTTGGGAGGAGAAAGAGATGAATGACCTCTACAAATGGAAATATAACCCAGTCAGTCTTGGTGTCATCAATACCACTCCTTCTGTCATCACAGGTCATCAGGGGTCTCAAATTTTAGTTGTCCCTTTGTTCAACATTTATATATTCTCAGTTAATGTTTTTAATTTAAAGCCTATATATAGCAAGTGAAAGTTCTGTCATCTTGTCTGGGAACAAGGGAAGGCTGATCTTTGTTCACATTAGTGGGAAGTTGTTCATAGCGGAGATGGGTAATGTACATTGCTTAAAGAGAACTGGCATTTGCTTGTTTACTTGGCTGTCTAAAAATAAGACTGAATGTGCAGCAAAACACACATGTTCTTTCCAAAACTTCACCTCTGCATAAGCAAAGCTGCCGTACTGGGACAAGCTATTTCCATGTCTGGATATGAAGTCTTTTTATTCTGAGAGGGATGAGTGTGTAACCATCAAAAGGAAACCAAGACCTCCAAAAGAAAGGGATTTTTTAAAAAAACTGTTTTGCTCCTTGAAGTGAGGAAAATTAACTCCAAAAATAGCTCTTTATGGAACTTTACTTATGAGCTGGGCATTTGTAACTACACTTTAAGATAAAGGCTGTGGCTATTGGATTTGCTTGGTGATTTACAGGATGAATCATGTTTCCTCCCTTGAGATTCATTACAAATGCAAAACCCTTCTGAGACTTATCGCAGTATCTGGGAGTCCTTTAAAATACTCATGAGGAGGGCTGCACTGAAAATGTGATGTATTAGGAAGAATGGTTGAAAAATAAAATTTCTGTAACCAATTTAAACAATAGGAATCATGTTCTACATACAGAATCTCCCTGCCTACTCCTCCTTGCTTCCCCTTGAAATAAGGGGAAATTGGAGTCTAAATCTTCTATTCTTAAAATTGTTATTAGAGAAAAGTTTGAGAAGTGATCTGGCCAACACAATTTCAGAAATTTGGTCTCTGGAACAGGATCCCAAAAATGTGATGGGCTCAGAGTAAGCATGTAAGGGTAGCAGTGTGGTTATGGCTGCCCCCTGGTAATGCTACTGGTGGATAAATATTTACAGGTCTGCATGTCACTTGCAGGATTGAGAGCCAAGACACCATGAGGCTGCATGAGATCCTAAGCTATGCGAGGAGGGGTCCAGGCTGTCCATGTAAAAGTGTAGGCATTTTTTGTCCTGTTTGTATTGCTAAGTGGCCATGGCAGTAAAATCTCTTAGGAAAGTATCTCTGCTAGCCTCTTGGATGACCCTAAATTAGCTCTTGCCTCCTTTTGACTTTTAGCAAAACACCATGAGAGTCCATCTCGCCTGTTAAAATAAATCCACTACAAGTCTGGGCAGGCAAAACGTAGGAAGATGACTGGCCAACATGGAAGTAGATGTAGGGAGATCCCTGTGCCTGAAGGTCATGGCATTCAAATGTTCAGCTCTGCTCTGTTACATGGAGGAAGCACAGAGTCTTGGAACACTCTGACATTACTGCACACAAAGGATTTAGTGTAAGGATCTTAACCTATGCATCCTATCTTATCCCTAAATCTCAGGTGGCTTCCCTGGTTTGGCAAACTGATGATCAGACTGATTTCCCCAATGGTCTTCAATTTATCATGAGGTTCATGAGGTTTATCTAACAGTGAGAGGGTTAAATCTGCTGACATAGAACTATTTATTTGAACAAATGTAGGGCCTGCTTGTGCAAAAATACAGTATTTAAATCCCAGGCAAATCTTTTGTCCCCAGAGCTTGTTCAAGAGCTGGCTAACATGACAGTGCTGGAAGTAGGCTCACAAGCTCTTTGAGTCTGTATGGAGACCCAAGGGCTGGAAGGGTGCTTCTCTCTGCTGAACTTCTACACAGCAGACACAAAAAACAGAACAGAAGCCCCTCCGCTTTAGTTCAAACCATGATAATAACTTTTTTTGGTCAGGTCCCCTTGGTGACATTGCAAATGGAGTGGACAGAGCTGTAGCTCTCTTTTGGTAATAGCTCTTTAGTTCTTGCAATTTCATTATGTGTCAGTGAATGCATAAGGCCACTGCCATATGCAGATCATGACCTTATCCAGCCCTTTGAAGTCCTGCTGCTCTAACCAACATAAAAACAATGTCTATAATGCAGAACCTAAAAGCAGGCAGGAGAAACAAATGCAGCTGATTTGGATCATAGTAACAAGTTTTGTATTTAGACTTTAATTTTTGCTTCCATCAGTCCAGATCCTCTTAACTTCTTCATGATATTTCACTACACGCAGCCCAAGGGCATGAGCAGATATTCAAGCTGATGATCAGTACCTAATGAAGATTAGTGTCCCTGCAGTTGAGATAGAGCAGTTGCCTGCAAGTTACTTAAAGATGTCAAGGTCAGAGGGGACTGTGAGAACCTAGATAGAACCTCAGGAGCATCTCTGAAACAATGTTTGAACCATGCAATTTGGTGAACAGGATTCAGTGCAATTCTTAGTCAGTTGTATTCATGGTTAACAGCCTTCACTAGTGATTCATCTCAACTGGCATTTCTGTGCTTGTACATAGTTTTTATTCTGAACACTGTACTTTGTTTGTAAGTTAGCTAGTTGTACTGCCCTGCATCTACTGGCTCTTACAATTTTCTTTGTCTCAGTGAGAAGCCTGTCAAGAACAGAGCTATGTAATTCAAACACTAAAAACTTTTCGTTGTTGAATTAACTGGATGAACTTCCTGGTGTCCCTCCTTGTCAAGTATATTTTTTCAGTCCTTGAATTAACGTCTATAGGTCTTTTAGGTACTCTACTTATCAAAACTTTTGGTGGCCAGGGATAACAGTCCCTTCTAGGGGTGGAATGCTCACCTGCTACATAACCTCTGAACAAAGAAACTGAAATCCCAAATTCACCAGATTGAGTGAAACAGCTTGTTTAATGCTTGGAAGTGCAAATAATCTAACTGATGGTAGGTTAATTCAAGTTACTTAAAAAAAAAAAAAAAAAAAAAATCTGTTCTGCTCCTTAACAGTCTAAAGTTGTATGTGCTTGCTGTAGTCTGCCTGGATGATAACACCACAGGACTCAGAACTGATAGAGTGGGGATAAAACAAGCACAGGTATCCTGAATTGCCTGCTGAAATCTTTCAGGTGGAAGTAATGAAGCCAGAGAAACCTCCAGGTTTGGGGGTTTTTTTTGTTTGGTTGGTTTCATTTTTTTCCCCAGGATTTTGGGTTCTGTCCTCCTATTTAGAAGATGATCAGAGAAATAGAAATGAAATGAAAGGCCAAGACTGAAAGGAAGGGGCCTGGGTAGGTTTTTGAAAGGCTGAGGAGGGAAGACAAGAAGTTAAACTTCCAGTGTTGGTTTTCTTCCAGGATGTCAAAGATATTCTGTGCTTAATTGCAAGGCAAATGCAACTGTGGAAAGGCAAGACTTAGCATTTTATAGGGAAGCTTATATAGGGCAAACACTGACACAAGACTGGCATGAGGCTTGTGAACGCCTTGGTCACAATGTTTCCTGGGGGAGACTTTGCAGTACTATGTATGTGGGTAAGAGATCTTTGGTTCTCTTGCACTAAACAGTAGTCTTGTTTCAGCTGGGTATCCATTATGGCAACTGAGTGCTATGAAAGTGTGGGAAGGGAGGTGTGTCCCTCTTTGCCTTCAATGTAGCACATAGTATTTGATGATAAATAATGGGGTACCGTTAATCATAGCAGCTTCCTTAGCCTCATGAACCAATGTTTTTGGACAGCACTGCTTATAAACTGAAGCAGAAACTTAATAAATTTCATCTTTATTCACATTCAACAGGACCAGGTCATCAACTGAAGTGTGCTTTGCTGGGAAGACACTTCCACCAGTAAGAGTAAGTGCTTTGACTTGGCTTTGACTTGTCTGACCTACCCAAGCACAGGTGACTGAGCTCTCCGATAGATAGGAGTTTGCACATCAGCATATCTTATCACCTGGAAAGCCACAAATGTCACTTTTGCTTGGCTCATACGCTGCCATGACCTGACTTCTGCAGAGGGTGTTATCATTGACTTCACTACTAACTCAACTGGGTCAACCTTGTTATTGTGGAAACTCTACCTTTTAAATATATTATTTATTTTATTTGAAATGCAGCAGTTTCCCTAGCGCTGTGGTTGTCCTGGTAAGTTATATTCAGTCTAGTAGTATGATTCGGGTACTCTGTATCACTATTACTTGCTGCCTGCCATACATAGTTGTCTAGTTTCATATAAGCAAGAAGAAAATTGAGAGCAAAATTAGCTAGTGGCCCCAATAAGAGGCAAGTGTACGAGACCATTAACTGATGGAATGGCAGGGCTTGTCTGTCCTTAAAATGCCACAGACTGATAAATGGATGCTGTGCCCAAAAGATGTGCTCACTTAGCCTTTTTTTTTTTCAATTTAAATTGAAGGGGATAGAAATAACTGAGCTGTTCTCAGTCCATATAGATGAGACAAAATAGCTCGACTAGTGCTCAGGGAGGCTGCTTTGCAAGGTGGTCAGCTGCTTAATTTCAGATGACACATTCTGTCAGTGGCAATTATGTGTTGTGTCTGTATCTTTGAAGACAGCTCAATTGCCTGCAACTTCCAAGATGATTTTGTCTGTTGGAAACTATTTCGTTACATCAGAGGCCCCTGGTGCATAATCAGGCATTGTCAGGAATCAGAAATTATGAGCTCAAGGAGAAGAGAAAGAATACATGAGCTCTGTGATTTGAAGCTGCATCTGTAGATGACAAAGATCTCAAAGGCAAGCAGCATAGTATTCGTTCAATGGGGGAGGAGAAGGAGGTTCAAAGTTGACACTGAAACATAAGTTAGTAGTCCATTATTAGTAATTTAGGATTTAGTAATCAATTGCCACCCACTTCCATGCTTTTGTAAAAGCCTCATTTCAACTTGCTCACAATTTCAACTTAAAAAACATTTAAAGAAACGGTTATTCTGTGCTGGTTCCATCTCCTGTGATGGAAGAGATATATCCAAAATATTAATGACTTGCCTGAGTGTATGCAAATCTACGCAGACTATTAGTACTAGTTATTATTAGTAGATGTTTATGGAAGGTATAGGTATTGACCTTTTCCACGTTCAAACTGAAGCTGAATTACAAATTCTACTGGGTTATTAGGAAGAACAGCCAAAACCTTTTCTTCTTTTGGAAGTAATCTTGGCTGTAATTTGCAGAAATTCTTCAAAGGACAAGATGTGCAATTGTACAATGTTAGTGTCCGTTCTGATGAAAATTGATTAACTTAGGAAGCTTTATGAATGCCTTCTCAAATATTAACATAAGTCATAGTTTAAACTCTTGATTAGGTTTCACAGGTCTGTACTTTGTCTGAGTTTTGATTGAAGAAAAACAGATGCGAGCAATATGTGAGAGGTACCAAACCCAGGTTTCAGTAGAATTAACTGAATCCATTGTGTATAGACTCTTCTTCCACCCACATTTTTGTGCAGCTTGTTAGACATTGCTGCTTAGTAAAGGGAAATCCTGAAGTACAAGCAAACTGTCACTTTTGATGTTCAGTTTAGGAAAAAAGGATATGCTGAGGTTAGTAGTTCTTGAGAGTGCAATCAGTATAGGTGTTATGCTGATCTGGGTCAGAAAGAGATAATAGGCACATTTTGATCTACATTACTTGCAGGAGATAAAATCAAGCTGCTTAATGCTAATGTTCACGAACCCCAAGTAGTGGCTCAAAGCCATTTCAGATGGGTCTATGTGAAAGTGCATTTTTTTCAAAAAGCTCAGAAACTGAATAATTGGCTCATATGAAGTTTTCAAGCTGACCTGGAATCACTGGTATCCATCAGGGAAAACTGAGAGTAAGCCTACAGTTTGCATTGGCTTTGGATTTTTTTTAATCTTGACGCTTTTTTTTTTTATATAGGGAATATGCAATTAATGAAACAGAAGGAAACGTCAGTGAGATTTTGTAAGATTATTTGGTTTCTAATGTTCTTCATGTCTTATTTCAGTTTGCCAATCTCTTTATTCTTAGTTTTACTTGGAAACAGAATGCACTTATTTTGAAAAAAAACCTCAAATCTTAATTATGCATTTTAAAAAGAGAGGGGGAAGTAAAAACCAGGTACTGTAACACTCTTGTGTTAGCTGTGGCTATCAGCCAAGATTCCACCTAGCTACTCCATCCCTCCCTCTCCTTCTCCACAGGATGGTGGGAGAAAACAGGAAGAACAAGAAAGACAAAAAAACTAATGGGTTGGGATAAAGACAGAGATGTTACTGCCACAAGCATAACAGACTCAACTTGGGAAAAATTTACTTAATTTATTGCCAATTAAAATAAAAAATGTAACTGCTAACTTGGGTAGTGGCAAACAAAAAGACATTGAAAAAACACTGCTCCTCCCCTCTTTCGCAGGCTCAACTTCATTTCTTCACTCACAACTCCTCTACTTGCCTGTCCACCTCCACCCTTTGAACCCTGAGGGGAATGGGCTGTGATGGTCAGTATACAATGGTTTCTTTCTGCTGCTCCTTCTTTCTCACTCTCTTCCTCTACTCCAGCCTGGGCTTTACAGGGGTCACAGTCCTTCAGGAATATCCATCTGCTTCGCATGTTCTCCTCAATGGCCTGCAGCATGGATCTCTACTCTAGAACCTGGAGGACCTCCTCCTTCTCCATCATTTTATTTTTTGCTTCAATATTTTTTTCTTACAAGAGGACCATCTAAGTGACCTTAGATAAGAGTAAGGTGCATAATAATGTCATTTATTTCATTGAAGGAATGGAAATAACTTCCACTTCAGCCTTTCTACGTAATCCAGAGAAAATGGCATAGAATTTTCTTACCCATTTTAAAGCATACATTTAGTACAATACCTTTTGATTGACTCTTGTTACTATTTCAATAACAAACACTCTAGTTATTTTTGTCATCTCAGGAGAAAAATAAGTGAAGTTAAATAGCTGAAGAAAAGTGAAATCTGCAGAGGATAACTGCGCTTTCTCAGAGCATAAAGGACTTAATGAATAAACATGCAAAATACTGATAACGACAGAAGGAATTTTTATATACAATACTCTTTTAATCTCTGGACCACTTCTGAGATCATATTTGTATCACAGTAACTCCCTGTGCACAGGGTAGTAGAAGGCTTTTGGCTGTTAAATGAACACTTTAAGAGGCCACAGCAGTCCGCCAAAAATTAAGTATAATAATTAAAACAAAAAAGTGGAAGTTGAAAGCAATTATATGGTAATATGGATTAAATTAATAGATTTTCCTATGTTACTAAAGTGTTAACAAGGCCCAGACCTTAAAGTATCTCTTTATATAAAATATATTGCAGTTCTAGAATGAATAGTAGTAACTGAGGACATAAATATTGTGCTTCAGAGCAGAAGCCAAAGACTAGCACATAGGCATGAAATATCTTAGTTTACAAGTATATTATCTAACTGTAGTATTTTTTGCCTTGTAGTTGGAGTCATCTATTGTTGGTTACACCAATGGAGCATAGATTGCACCTTGAGCTTGCCTGTTATGAGGTCTGGCTACATCTTTTCTATTCTATGCCTCTCCACAACTGTATTGCTAAAGTCTTTCTGATTGTTAGACAACGTTTTATATCTTCAAAAAGAAATTAAAAATTATTTTTAAATGTGTAATTTTTTTTTTTTTATAATAAGAAGTTGGTGTTTCTCCAGTTCTGACTTTCAGTCCCATTTCTGAAGTTGACCCAAGGAAGGTATGGAGATTGTTAATCACTTAGAAGTAAAGACAGGTCTATAGTTAGCATCCATTGAGGAAAGTACTGGTTTACATCCTCTATAAATATTTAATTATCAAAGAAAATAGGATGGCACTGTTATGGTGCAAGTGACTTCCTGCATCTGATTACAAAGAGGATTCTCAGTGTGTAGCCTGATCTATTTTAACAATCAAAATGTGTTGCCAAGAACAGTTTATTTCTCAGTTACAATAAAATAACTAATTTTGAGTGTTCAAAAGGTATGTTACAACATTCTAGAAGAGAATAAAAATGCTCTTCTTTTTTTGCATTGGTTATCTGCTATTTGCAGCACTCTGACTCAAGGTGCTTACACTAATTTTCTTCATTTTGGTTGCTTGCTCTTGCTTTCATGTTTACGTTTTATTTGCTACTTTTGTTCTTTATGGCAACTAATTTTGTGAAGTTTTAAGGATGTATAGACTTTAGCACTGTGATTTTTTTTAACAAATTGGAGTCTATTTGAGCTTAAAAATACAATGAAAAGTCTATTTATTGAGTCCAACTTTCATGTCTAAAGTTACTTGATAGTATCCTTCTAATGTTCACAAAAGAGCAACAAGGCAGATGAGATTACAATTGGAAACTCATCAAAGTAAATTGATGCCTCTCTTGGTCCTGGACATTGCTGTTAGCTGTCTTCAGCTTCAGACGTAGAAGTGGTGCCTGAGAAAAGGTGCAAGGTTCTTTTTCAGCTGGGACAAGCAATAAAATTAATTCTGCTGGAATGGATGAAAAAAATGATCCCCCAGCATCTAAACCTGAAGAAGAGCTAAGTGTAAGTAGGTGACTTAAGCATTCTTGATTTCATACCCTTCTTGACACTATTAGATCTTTTATGATCTGATTCTCAAATATTAAACCTAATATCCCAGTTAGATTTGTTATAACTTTGTTTTTATAACTCAACCTGAAAATGCCAACTTATGTTTGTATATCTTCAGATTGCTTGTAACATGTATTTTCAGACAAGTGAAATAATGAAAATGTTGGTGTGACAATAGGAAAAGCTTATATTGGTGTCGTGGCAGCATGTTTTTCCAAAAAGAAACCAATTTCTAGGCAAGAAAGGCAACATCAAAGTAGGCAAAATGTTTTGCTTTTCCCTAAGAACATAGAAAAGGGAACAATTGCACAAGCGTTAACTCATGACAAAGAAGCAATTAAATAATTCAGTGTGTGGTAATAGTCAAATTGCACTTTTAGCTGGAAACCAATTCTAGAGTGTAAGAACTACATTGCAGTAGAGAGGAAAGCTGAATTAAGAATTGTGAGCCTTATCGAGAGAAGGGAACAGTTTAACTTTGCCTTTTTTTTCTTACTATAAAGTATTTATATAAGCTAATATAAACTAGGGAAATATTTAAAATGTATAACATGGCATCCTGTATTCTTATGAATCCTGTGTAACAGAGAACTTTGACATGCAAGCCTTGATACATGAAGTGCATTTTTAAAAATAACATTAGAATTGTAGTAGATGCAAAGAAGGCATTAGCTGTTTCAAGTGCATACTTATAGTCCAGTGATCTCAATTTTGAGCAGCTTTTAACAATCCTTGATGGGAATTTGTATCCAATTTTTAAGAATGAATCTCTCTGGTTAGGTGTACAGGTACAAAAATAAATGACATTTGAAAACTTAAATAGAGAATGTTCTCGGGGGAACCTTGATGTAAGTGCCCCAAATTTCAGATGTCAGAAATGAGCATTCATTCAGCTGTCTCAAGCTGCCCTATTGAATACCTGAGTGTATAAGGGAACTTTATAGGACAGAGGAGATCTTTAAATGAACAGATTTATACTAAAAAGGTTTTTTAAAAAAATCAGAAGATGGGAAAATTGATTTTCTCTTGAGAACATGCAAAACAAATGCAATTAATTATGTAGGTAGAAGATACAAGTCTGAAATCTTCCAGTTCAATTCTTCCACATTTTGCTTAAGGAAATTGTAAAGTGTGCTACTGGGTTTTATTGTTCTACTCATCATTACTTAGTAGTCATTTTTCTTTTCATCTTTGAACATCCTCAACTGAAGGTCATGGATAACCCATAACTTCCTAAGGCAGCCTCTTGAGAGCTTCCCTTTCACTAGCATCAATATGTTTTTAGAATATTTTTCCAGAGCATTCCTTATTGTTGGGGCAGTATTATGTAACGTGATAGTTGAGATATAAGGAGGTGTACTGGGTCTGGTGGGGAAAGGGTTAATCGTTCCCAGGACCTAGCAGGGACACAGGTATTCTATCCCATGTGAGCCATGCCCAGGGGGGTGGCAGGAGCTGTCTGGGGAAGGGGCGGGACAGGAAGTGAGAGAGGAAGAGGAGGTTACCCCCAGGGGAGAAGGAGCAGGGAGAGCAGGGTGGTCGCGGGTGTCCCGTGAGCGGTCGGCAAGCAGTGGTATCGTAATCACGGTTGTATACTCCTCTGTCAGTGTTATCGGTGTTGTTTCTTGTGCCCTTTGCTCTTCTGTTAAATTGCCTTTGTCTCAACCTACGAGTTTTGCCTTTTTCTTTCGATTTTCCCCTCCCGGCCGCGGCGCCGGTGGGGACTCCGGTCCTTTGGTGCCTTTGGTGGAAATTCGAGGTTTTTTATAGTTTGGTTTTTGGTGCAGGCAGGTTTCACAGCTGTGTTCGTCATACCTAGCTATGTGATGCCTGTGTTCATCATATTCAGTGCACTTGGTTATTAATGCCCTGAGTGGTCGAGGAAGTCACCAGTTAACTTCTGCATAGACGAGACAATAAATTGATTTGAGAAAAGGTGATTGAACCTCTTGCACATCTCACAACCAAGTGTTTGACTGTCACAGGAGGTGTCCAAGTGGGAATTTTATGAAGTCCCAGAGATTTCCCCAGGCTGCTCTTCTTCTGCCTGCAGCAACAGGGTTAGGGTTAGGGTTAGGGTTAGGGTTTTGCTTAAATGTGTTATTTTCTTCAGAGGAAAATGCCTAGGGGAATGTCTGGTACAAACAGATTTTTCCAGAACAGACCAAACTATAGATAGGTGAGATACTTATAGGAAGTAGAAACTATTTCTGTAAATATAGAAATGGTCACATAGTAGTCTTTTTGTACCTAGATAAGATGGTCAGGAGATATTTTGAATCTGGCTTAAGAAAAACTGGGACTGTAGTTCAAAATTAACCATCAAGAGGCAGGGTATCCAAGTGATGACTTTGTCCAGGACCCATCCTGTGCTATGTCCTCCTGGAGAAAGCTTCTCAAAGGGAGCTGGACATGCAGGAGGAGGATGTCTCTACCCACTGGTCCTCCTCCTGAAAGGCAGTGGAGACATTTTCTGAAGAATGAATGGGTTGAGCCCACTTGTATTGGGATAGTTCTGGTCTGAGAAGAAAATGGCTTTTTTTCTGAACAGCAGTGACATTTTGACAAGGGGCTGGGAGGAAGCAATGGTAGTGTGCATATGCCTGTCTCTTGGTTTTTAAGTAGGAAAAGGACAAGCTATAGTATTGGAAAAAAGATTGACTATTTGAATATTGTGCTAATACCTCCCTCCTATTTCATACAAAGGGAATGTATGACTGAATATATGTCTGCTTCTGCATCAAACTTGCATAAATATAACAACTGCTAGGATCATGAGACACCTTGCTAGGTTGTGTTACCAAGCTGCTGGTGAAAAGTTCCTGTTGTGCAGTACTTGTCTGCGTATGCATCTCAGCTGCAGATAGTGCAAGGTAATTCAGCATTATGTGGGCTAAAGGGTTAATTTGGGCCCTTTGGGCTAAAGAGCTAATTTACACTAATGAGGGATACACAAGGATATTAACATTCATTCAGATGGTTAATGCTGGGTAGCTGTTGCATGGTGAGCTCTTATCCTAGGATACATTGTGGTTTTACATCCTTATGCAACAGGGACTGACTTGATTATATCAGCAAGCGTCTGGATGAAAAGGACCTTACTTTCTGACTGGAGTTTTAAACTGCTAAGTTAATTATAGTTGTGTATATGCAGTAACAGATAAATATGTGTGGGAATCTGTTCTAGTCATTGCTCAGCCAATTGCTGCTAGAAATGTTCCTCATTTTTTGTTGTCTCTCACCTTATTTTAGGTAGCCAACATCTCAGTCCAAATGGTAACCGCAGAAGACAAGTTGGCAAAGAGGATTCTGGCAAGGAAACAACAAGAGAAATTGAAGAAAAAGGATAAGTTGCTGTGGAATTTTCAAAACAAAATAATTCTCTTTACCTTCATTCTATTCATTTTAGGAGTTGTAACCTGGACATTACTGTGGCTCTTCATTGGTGTGTTGCTGAAAGCTCGTGACAATTTCACACATCACTATCCCCAGTAGCACTTTCAGTTGGGTTTAGGATCTCAATTCTGAAGGCTGTTCTTAAAATAAACAAGAAAGTTAATTAAATGGGACCTGAAAGACTTTTGGGCATCTTTGTAAATTCAAGGGAAATAAAATATAGAACACAAGTGTTTATTTTAAGACCTGTAAAAACACTGGACTGATCAGAAAATTATCAGTTCTGTGGATTTTCTTCTTTCTTGGTGTGTCTAAGTAGGCAGTAAAAGCTATATTCTCCTGTTTGAACCACCATTGTTAATATTGCCTAAGATTCCTTAGGGATGCTCCAGAAACTGGATGTTGATAACAAAGGATTGCCTTTGTTATGCTGGTTCATTTATGTGGTGGCACCTTATCTTGTGTGTGGAACTGGTGCTTAATTAACCTTCATACCGTGGTACTCATCTAAAACAGTTTGGCTGTGAAAATATAGTGTTCATTTGGTAGTCCTTTCCACTGTAAGGCTGAATAGATTGATTTTTGCTTAGAATTTAATCAGAAAAAAACCCCTCATTGTTATTAAATATAAAAAAGTTGGAGGCTAACTGTCGTTTCTGTTTCTTACAGTTCAGGCAGAAAACAAAGATGCGTTGTATTTTGTTGGACTGTTTCGTGTTGCCAACATAGAGTTTCTCCCAGAATATAGGCAGAAGGAGTCGAAAGAATTCCTCTCTGTGGCACAGAAAGTGCAGCATGTGGTAAGATGTGTGGGCTGCTTGGTTAAGCAAAAAGATTAGAGCTGTGAATAAGAGGTGTGACTTTCAGGTGCTATTGTATCTGCTGTTCTGTTTCCTCCCGCCCCCTGGAACACTGTGTACAAAGGGCTATCTGGATCAGAGATAGGAACTGAGTGCTTTAGCTTGTTAATCACAAACTGTTTTGAAAAGGCCTGTTTGACTTTGCCTTTCTATTTTACATTCTTTTGCATTTAAATTTTACCTATTTCCCCTCACAAACCAGTCTATGAATAGAACTGTACAAAAGCCCTGCAAAACTTAATTGCCACTTTTGTGACATTACACCAATGAAGACTTTTGAATTTAAATTGATGTCTGCTGCCAGTCTTCTGCCTTAGAGGATCTATAATTACCTTAGAGCTCTCAAGCGTATTTACATTTACATTTCCTTCTGACGCCAGGTATTCTAAAGACCATTATTCTTCCCAAACACCTTGCATCGGTCAAAGCAGAAATAACATTCTGTTGTATGCAGTTAAGGCTGCCTAAAATGGGAAGAGAGGTGTGGGAATCTTGCTTAAGAGTGAATGACTTTTTGCTCTTGTCCCAGCATCCTGCTGTTGTCACACACAGTGGAGAGAGTTGACAGAGAGCAAGTGTGAACTGCCAATGTCACCACCTCCTACTTGAACGTAACTTGGAAATTATTTTTCTGTATGTAAACTGTCTGAACTCACCAATGGATCTTACATTGCTGAAACTGCATTTCCTGGTGACATGACTTGACTAAAATTGCTAGTAGGGATGTGGGGGATTTTTTTTTTTTTTCTCTTTGAAACCCTAGAGTGGTAGTGGAAGAACCTCTCAAGATCATCTCCTTTCCCCTTCAGTAGTAGCAGTAACATATAAAATTGCTTCTAGTCTAATCTGGAGAAAGATTCAGCTCCATCCGTTTTATTTTGTCCCTAACAATAATTGTTCAAACTTCCTGTGTCAAACAATGTAAGTTGGGGACTAATATAATGTAATATTTACAGCCTTTGCTTCAGAATAATCTGTTTTAAGTCCCTTGGACATTAATTTTAACCATTAAGCAGCAGCATGAAGTCTGAACAGCTTGAGGCACATGCCACCTTGTGGCTTTAGAAATGTGCATCTGAACAAGAGGAAGGAAGGTTATCACGCTGGTATCGTCACACATACACAAAGAACTGGTGGAATTGAGAGCTTGCTTTTCCCAAAGACAGTCTCACAGCATGAAATGAGCAGAGTTTTTTCATCTCCGCATATATTAAACAATATATTGGAAAGAAATATGTTAATACTAAGCTGTCAGTAAAGAAAATAGACACACTGAATTGAAATGTGAGAAAATTCCACATAAATATTAGAAAAAAAAAGTTAAACTGTGACGGTGATTGAACACTGGAACAGGTTGTGCAGAGAGGTTGTGGAGTCTCCATTCTTGGATATATTCAACTGGAAGTGGCCCTGAGTCATGTGGTGTAGTTGATTCTGCTTTGAGCAGAGGTGTTGGGCTAGAATCTCTCCAGAGGCCCCTCTGATGTGCTGTTAACCACAACTTAGTACCAACACACAGAAGATTATGAGTATGTGATTATTTCCTAAAGATTGGCCTTAAGTTTCAGCGTCAGGATAGAGAAGCCCTCTGTGTTTGGGTTTTGCTGGGCAAGGAGTCCACACTCTTTTCAAAGCTCATTTATTGGGAAAAAGCATTGTTGTGCATATCAGCTGAAGATTGATGCTTCCTGGGAATATTGGAGTTGTTATTGGGAGCATTGCAGAGCTGGTCTGTTCATGTCTGCTGCTCTGCCTGGCTTCACTGCTGTATGTCTGAAAATTCTACCATAATTCTTGGTGGAAAAGAGTTCTTCCTAGGAAAGCCTAGGCATATAACATCTCAGTATACCTGATTTTCAGAAATGCTAATTATTCATTGGCTTAATACTTTCTCTTTCAGATGAACTTGGTCTACACAACCTCCTCTTTCTCCAAATTTTATAAGCAGTCCACAGTTTCAGAAGTCAGGTAAAACTGTGATTAATGTAATTGTATTTCTGCTGCGTAGCATATCATGTAATTAGTACACAAGAGAAACCTGTTGTCAGTGGTTATGATTTAATGTCTTTGCTATGCCCTTGTCCCAGTATTATAACCTGTACCAATTAATTTCACAAAAATAAGGGCAAATAAAAGTCATGTGAGCAGTTCCTGTCTGCCAGGAGTATAACCTAAAGTAAACAGAAATAGTGTCCCTAAAGAGGTTTGGTGATGTTTTGGCTAATAGCTCACACAGAAGTTTAACCACTTAAACATGTTGTTAGAGCACAACTCTGTAGTATTGACCAAGTTGCATGTATTTTATAAGTAACGTTATTGGTATAAAACTTCTTCCTATCAACAGAAGAGGGAGAAAATCCCTATTCTGCAATAAAATACATTTACTCTGTTATTATGTTTTGCAGTTAGTGTTAGAGGATTAGCTATTCCAATCCAATGATCTTTAGGAGATAATCTAGCTATGATTCAAGTAGATATGATGATTTCTACTGGTCTCAAAAGTCAGTAGCCCTCAGGAAGTCAGCCTAGTGAAGATCCCCAACTAAGGGTGAGGAGTGCTTTTTGGCATTTTTGGGCTTTATTTTTTTTAATTTATTTTTTAGGAGAGAAAATACATTCAGTATGTCAAAGTAACAAGGCAAGATGGAAGCCTTGAGCCATACTCTTCTCAATTTTTACTTCAGAAGCTTGTGTTGAGAGGCTAGTCTTCAGAAAACTTTCAACATGATGGTGAACTGTATGACCTTCTTGTTTCAGTAACAACAACAAGGGAGGCCTTCTTATTCATTTTTGGATCGTATTTGTGGTACCACAGGCGAAAGGCCAAGTGCTGTGTGAGGATTGTGTGGCTGCCATTTTAAAGGATTCCATTCACACAAGTATCATTAACCGGACCTCAGTGGGAAGTCTTCAGGGCCTTGCAGTCGACATGGACTCCATTGTACTAAGTGGTTAGTATTAGCAGATCCCCACATCCTTGAGGAAACACTTTATTAAGCAAATGTTTTTATCTCGGTGCAAAAATTTCCATAAAGCAAAGTCTTTATCCAGTTTCTAATTATCTTCTACCAGCTTTAATACTAAAATTATTATGGTGGGGAAAAGGAAAATCAAAACAGTTTTGAAGTCAAATCAAGGTAGAAAGTATTCCTGTGAACACTAACTGCAAAATTTCCTTTCTACTTGGAGTGCTTATGTTCACATTCAGGAGCCAAGCCTCACACCTTGTTACCTAGCTCAGATTTACCTTAGTCTGTGATTTTTAGAAGTATCAAAAGGTGAAGAGTTAAGGTTTCCACATAGATCGAACTTCAGACCCTCCATTAAAAATTAGATTCTTGTCACTCCTTTATTAAAGATTAAGAAATGGATTATAAAGCTACCCGATCACTAAACAACTCCTGTGCCATTCCTGTCTGGAGAATAATTTAGTAAGGTAGGATTCAAGTATCTGTTCCATGTAATTAGCTACAAAATGTTGTATGATTTTCAGCTCTATGAACGAAGGAGAGAACAAACTTCATTCAACAAGTCTGGCAACTGAAAGCTGAAAAAGATTGTAGCCAAGGGTAGGAAAATTACTTCCTGGGTGTCTCTGTCTCAGTCCTTCAATTAAATTTGACTGCTTAGTTGACATTCAGGTTCTTCTTTCCCCAGGCGTTAAGAGGATTTGGAATATGATACCTCCAAGACTGATTGCAGAATTTGCAGAAATGAAGGGGATTTGGGCAGTCTCCCTTGTTGAGATAGCTGTTTTGTCCTGTGTGTTTAGTATTTTGATTAAAGAATTGTGATTGAATTAAGGCCTGAATTCTGGATTTTGGGCAAGAGTACACTCACACAACTCTCTCTCTGTGCAGCAGGTCTTCGTTCAGATTATTGGTCAACAACAGGAACAGGTAATTCACCATTTTGACACCTTCCTGGCAGAGAAGAGGTAGAGAACAAAGCTTTTAGATCATGTCTTAGACTCAAAGATACTGTTCAGTATTAATTTAAGAGGGTTAAATTTAGCCTTGCCATTTATGTCCTGAGCTGCTATGAGTAGCCAGGTGTTTTGCGTGTGACAAGAAACTACTTGCCTTGAATCTAACTGTTGTATTTTAAGATGTACCTGGTGGCATGGTAGGAAATAAGCTCTATCAGTTAGTTGCTATTCACTCTCTGTTGAAGGGAAGATAAAGGTTTTCCAAACTGGGCAGTACTGAATTTAAATCTATTTATTGGCTTTTGAGACAAACAATAGCAATGCTTTTGTTGATCCTTTATTCTCTTTTGCTTCCTGTTCTCCCAGGTTAACAATGAGTTCTCCTTTGAAATTAATTCCCTAACAGAAACTGGTTTAAGCAGTTCAGTTTTGACAGGTTTATGGGAGACACTGCTCATGTAACTGCTTGTTTTCATGTAATAAACTTCCCAGCAGGGTTCTCTGGCAGCATGCAGAGACTTTACAAGCGGTTTGAAAGTACAGTATGTCTACATTCACTAGTATGTGGATTAGGTACCTAGAAAAAATACTCTACTAGGCCAACCAAATTTTGCTGATCATCTTTGATGCAGACAGACTCCTGATAAGTCTGTGTTGGGTCAGCAGCCATCGATCAGGTAGGAATGTGTTGACCTTGACACATGCTTACTTTTCATCTTGTGAAGTTGTACCCTTTTGGTTTTTTTTAAGGGTTTTCTACCTTTCCGTGTCCGTATTTGTCTTTTCTGAGACATTAACTTGTATTATTTCAACAATTACATTTCTATTTGTGATTTCTTCTTCTATTATATTGCAGAGTTTTACTTTGCGTCCTTTCTCAGAATTCAGCAATTATTTTGCCAGTGCAGCCAATCAGGGTCTCAAAGTACTACTGTCCACAGGTGGACTTTAGGCCACAAACTTTGGTCCATGATTTGCAATGCCAAGATTAATACCAACTTGTAATTTTTTAAAATTCAAGTCAGTTGAATGATACCACGTTTGATTACTCAAAACCCTTCCTGACTTAAAATGCAAAGCATAGCAAATTGACCTTTGTGACATGTCCTTACATGCATCTTAATGATATAAAATAATTTTGTGTTTGGTGCTTACTTGCATAGTAATTACAACTCACAGGTCAGTGCTCCAGGGCAGACGAATTAGTACAGTCAGATCTTGTGTTTCAATTTATTCCAGAGTGCAGTCCCTAAAGGAGAAGAAAGTAATGAGAAGAGTGCAACACAAATATTGATGCTAAAGCTTTTTGAGGAGTTAGATGGTACATTTCACATAAAGGGAGAAGGTTGACCTGCCATATTCTCGACATCTTTCAGAGACTTACAGTGTAGCCATCCACAGGTGGCAATTCAGAGGGCTAACTGAATTCTCTGTGCCATGCTCCACACCAGCAGTGAGCTAATCACATAATCAACTATTCAGTAGAAATAATGGTAGTTACATAATTCTAGAGATCACGATGAAAGCTGGCTTTGTTAAGGGTGAGTAAATAAGCACAAATAACTATTATAAAAAGAATGCTATTGGGAAAAGATAAGAACAATAAGGAAGAAAGAAGAACAATGGCTCAACCAAAGATTTAAATAGTTATAACTGTAATTCAGTTGAACGGTTTGTGACCCTTACATGTTGATTGCAAACATTCATAGCATTAGTTTCAGGATTGTAAATTAGAAGTGGAAATCAGACAAAGCCTGCCACTTCCTGTCTTGATTAACTGCTGGTTAAAAGGCCAATATTTAACTTGAGGCAACAATTGATAGTGGACTTTCACAGTGCTATAATTGGTGTTCTGGTAGTAGCTGTTTCAAAGAGACTTGTCTTTTTAATAGACAATGAATGCAAATATTTACTTTGGATTTTATTCTCCCTAATTTGCATTTTCCTCTTTCTCACCTTTCAAAAAGCTATTTTAAGAGTTTTAGATATGAACAAACAAAAAAATTCTTAAACTTTTTGCTGAATGGGAGCTGCAATATTGAATTTAAATAAAGACCTCCGTGTGTTTGACTTGAAAGCAACAATTGGTTCAGGTTAATTGGAAAATTGGATGCAAGAATGTTCATTCTCTGGTGATTCTTACCTGACACAGCTTTTTTTATTTGTTTTATTTTAATAAAAGTGTTCTGTAGGCTTGGCTGTATCATTTACATTTCATGGTAATTAATTTCTAACGGTGACTTCTAATGCTGTAAATGCTTTCAAGAACTGACAGGGCAAACTCCTGGTCTAAATTAATTTTGACCCTGCTTTGAGCAAGGTGTTGAACAAGAAAGGTCCTAGCATCCCTTCCACGTGAATGAAATGGTGAATCTTAATTTATTGGTAGCACTTACAGGTCAATTCACAGTGAAACATTGAGAAGTCTGGTCTTTGAACAATAATCTAAAAAAATCAGAGCAATACAAAAATGTAGCTTGATTTTTATTTTAGTTTTATTTTATTTGTTATAAATATCCTAATATCCGTTGGTTTCTGCTTTGATGAACATTTCCCAGTGAATAATTATATGATCCGTTGGGAGATCAACAGATCTTTGTTAACCGTGAATAATTGTTGTACAAAATATTGGTGCTTTTGTGCGAATACTCTACAAGGACTTAGAGCACTGTTTGCTGTGATCTGCAGTTTTATGAACAGATTTTTCCTTGACTGCAGAATTATAACTAAGATGCAAACAAAGAGTTACATAAACAACTTTGTTTTTATGCTTAGCTATGTTTTCATTAGTTGCTTTAGTTTAAATCTGGTTTTAAGATATATTTTTTTGTACTCCATGAGGAATTAACAGTTTTGTTAATTCCTGTGAGTGTCCAGTGTTGAAAATGTGACATTTCCACAGGAACAAACTGTATGTATGATCTGTATGCTGATCGCCTACATGACCACTTTCCTCTGGATATCCATGCTGCCTCAGGGGGAACAATCTGCTATTTTAAGCTGTTTGCATCAGTGGGCCATCTTATTCGTCTTTCAATAGTATCCCTTCAGATTGAAGCAGATAACTGCATCACTGACTCGTTGACCATTTATGACTCTCTGATGCCAATCAAACATAAGATACTGTACCGGTGAGTATAAATTTTCAATGAAAATACATTGACAATCATTTGGGAGTTTTTTGTTGTGTTTTTGTTGTGTAGATTTGATGACTGCTTTTTTTGGTGGGTTTTGGTTTGTTTTGTTAAAAATACTCTAATCTTTATGTCTTATGCACACATACTACCTGCCAAAATGAATTTTTTTTTTAAAAGTGGAAAAGTTGATCTTTCTAATAAAAGAAATGGTTAAATATTCTTTAAATTCTTCTTCACTCTTCACCTGTAGTGCTTATTCACCCAACTGCAGAACTTTGAGAAGTTCATGCATTACTAGGCGGAATTTTCTGTTTCTTACCATGAAACAGATACTAACTAAAAGAAAACATCAGAATTTCCTCCCCTGAGCAAACTCTTTTTCCATATGTAGTTTAGTGCTCTTCATATGAAGACTGAAGTTCAAAACACTAAGTCTTGTGGTTCCTGGGACACTTACTGCCACTCACCAGTTCAATACTTTTTTTAAGTTGCTCTATTTGAATAGAGTGTTACTAAAACCTAGAATTGAAGCTCTGAAGCACTGAAGGATATGGATTTTTAAAAAATTCTTTTTCTTTTTTACCCTCTCTTTAATGATCTATTGGGCTTGTTTAGGGATTTTTTTTGTTTTAAAGTCTTGGTAGCTAGTTCTATAGGGCCCTGTCATACCAAAAGGTAAAGATACCAGCTCCATTGAGTAGACAAACAACTCAGTGTTTTGACCCCTGAAATCCTTTTCTCTGGCCTGTCAATGTGTGTATAAGCCTCAAAAAGGAGCATTGGCTTTTCAGTCCTCTTCAAGAGCTATCCTCTGGTAATCTAAATCATTCTCTGACTTGTCTGTAGAACAGCAGATGGTGTTCACCTACTTGTTAGACTGTGTAGATGCCTTAGGATATCTGCTAGGCAATGCACATGAAAAGTAACAGGTTTGCTTTGGCTCAGGTTCTTAATTTCTGACTTGAAGAATATCTTGCTAGTCTTTCCCACTCCCCAAACCTAACCTAAATCTGTTGGTCTAATAAAACTAATTTTCTCTTTCTACAGACCTTTCTTTACTATTGGCTTCATTCATTTTTGCTTGGAGTGAAGGCTAACTCCATTCCATATTCCTTTTTCATGTTTGCAATTTCTTTCTTTTCTATAAGAAGTGACTTTCCAAAGCTGAGTTTCTAACTGGCCTTGTAACAGGTAATTTTGTGTTTAGAACATGGAGTTTTTACTAGGTTTGAAGTAGGTAAGCTCTGACCAGTGGACAAATCTGTGCACAGAGAACCTATGCAACATTTTCTTTTTTAAATAATTGTTTATATATGTACTCTCCTTTCTTCCTCTGCAGAGCTTGTGAACCAGTTGATTCATGGGTGTCACTTGTGTCCACAAATAATCTCATGTTAGTAATGTTTAAGGCAGCACAAATAAAGGAACAGAAAGAATTCCATGGCTATTTTGAGGTCATTACACAAGAAAGTAGGTTTGGTTTGTGTTTGGAAATGTGTTTATTATATTGTTTCTGTTTAAGATCTCAAAGTAGTTGTCATGTTCCTGCCTATGGACAAATGACTCCTGAGTCTTTTTTTCTACACGTCTGCCTGTCTCCTTCATCTCCTCTGCATTACTGAGCATCTGCCTTCCTCTTGATTCATTTAATCTGTGCAGATTAGCTGCCCTTAAGTGAAATATGAAGGGAGAAAGCCAAAAACAGTCCTTACCGTATTCAGTTGGTCAGGACTGCAATGTGCCAGTAGATGGAGTTGCTATTCCAGGTGTAGCACTGCTCTGACCTCTCCCCTGGTTTGGTACTCAGTGGTGATGTTAACAGTAGGAGTTCAGCACTAAATCTACTTCCAGAAAATAAAACTCCAGTTGCTTTGTCTGTTTTCTGTTGGATCCTGCCTCCTCATTAACACGAAAGAGTCAGTTATGTTTGTGTGTGAGGTCCATAATCCATTTTCTATTGCTTTAAGCTTTAAGAAGTGATTAGACAATAACCACAAATAGTCAAAGAAACATTACGCTAGTAGCACAAGTAGAAAAATCTAACGCAGTCCAATGCAAAGAAGTTCAAGATTTGCTGCATACTTTCCATGTTGAGAGTAGTTAAGCATTAAAATACTATCATAAAAGCATGTGATAAATTCTCCACCATAAGTAACTTTCAATTCAGAGTTGTTATTGTTGTATGTTTAGTTAGTTTAAATTCAGGGCTAAGCTTTCTTTGTTGTTTTTGGGGGGGGCAGAGGTGTGTGGTGTTTTGATTTTTAATGAATTCTCTAAATCCATTAAACAGTCAAAAAAGGAGATTTTGGCTTCCAGGAGGCTAATTAGATTAGCACATTGTCCATTTCTGTCTCTCATGGCATTTTATGACTAGAGATCCTTGTCTACTACTGCAGAGTGGATGTATTGACGTGCAACGCTGTTCACTGACACTTGTTTGTAAACTGCTTTCAGTGAAATAACTGATAAAAAACTTCATAAAGTTTTATCCTAGTCCTGCTGAGCCCAGCAAGTAATCATAGATTTTTACATCCATTGTCTGTCTGCATCCCTGGGAAGCTTGAACACACATAAATTCCTAAGATACCCTGTTTTACAGCAAGAGAATTCTGATAAATTTGGATGCTTAGCCCACTGAATAGCTTTGCTGGAAATATATTAAGGTTTAACAACTTAAGGTTTGGGTTTTTGGTGTGGGGTTTTTTTGTTTGTTTGTTTGTTTGTTTTTCCCCTAGGGTGTGGAAAAGCAATAGTGACAAAAGAGAAAATTGGCTATGAAGGGAGAATCACAAGTCCCTATTATCCAAGCTATTATCCTCCAAAATGCCTTTGTGTGTGGAACTTCCAGGTAACATGGATCTCTTTCTCACTGCTAGATGTTCTGTGTGCTCAAAACACACAAGTATAGTAGACACAATTATGTAAGGAGTAACTTGCATCCTTACAGATGTGGCAGTTTATCGAAAGTACAGACATGGCTGTGCTTAGGTTTTTTTTGTTGTGTTGGTTTTTTTATTTATTTGTTTTTTCCTTTCAATGCACTTATTCTTTATGAAGAGAACATAGTTCCTAAGGCGTCCTATTATAAAGTTTTGATGTTTGGTCTTCAATTCATCCTGGATTTCCGAGGGAAAAGTTTATGGACACTTAATATGGGCAACATATTTCTCAAAACAGTTTAACTGCCCAGTGCTGACACTTCCCTTGTGTCCCAAATAATGTTTTCCATAAGAGAGAAGGAGAAATATCTCCATTTCTGGATTCTAGTTCCAAAGCACCACTTGTTTTGAAAGGACATTTCCTTATCTTGCAAAAAGGTTCTGTTCCTTTTAATAAAGGAAATTCTAATTAACTATGAACCCATGATACTTCTGAGCTTAAAAATCATTTGTAAAATGCTAAAGAATGCTTGGCTGAGTAGGTGCTAGCAGAAGACTACAATATTGTGGTAGAAATAACTCCTAGCATTGCAAAAGTGACACAGGTATTCAGTACAGTATCTTGGCTAACAATCCACTGGGGCTGGGTGTCCCTACACAAGGAGATTTGGATGTGTTTGAGTGCTTTGATCTTGATACAAAAACTGCTTTCTATGTATGTCTAGTGGGCTTTTGAAGATGAAAGGACTGTTGGCTAGAGGGGCAGAAAGCCTGCAGCTGCGGTGGGGTTTTGCCAGCATTTGCTTTCACTCAGGACTGAATAGCTGGCAGGAGTCTCAAGTGCTGGCTGTTCAGCTGGCAAAGCCAGCAGGGCTCCTGGAGCGTGGCATTGCCAAGCACTGTAATTGCTGAAATAAGTCTAAAGACTTTCATGTACTGTGTACACAAAAGGAAAAAGAAGACTGCTTGCACTGTCTTTCTTGCTCACAACAGACTCCACAGAAGAGCTTTGGTATAGCTCTGAAGTTTCATAACTATACCATCAGTGAGAAGAATATTAAAGGCTGTGAGCGAGGATGGTGGAAAATTAATGAACACATGTAAGTACTTCTGCATGGATTATTAAACTAACATTACCAAAATAAACTTTCCAGTTACTACTGCAGCTTAATCAGAGGCTATCCACAAAGAGAAAGATACCTCACTGGTGTTGCTTAAATTTTCACTTTGGATGATGGTGTAACTGAATCTTCATAAAACACATACATACACATATATGTTATTTTTTATACTTATAAATTCTATAAGAACATAGCAGAAAGACAAAAATAAAGTCCCTTGGTACTCTTTGGAGAGAAAAAAAATGGAAGAGTGTATAAAGATGAATGTTCTGTGAACACTGAAATAATTCTGTGTTTTCTGGGATTGCTGAACAAAGACTGTAAAAACCTTTTTAAGTGTAACTTAATTCTACGATTGCTACAAAGACACCAAACCTAATTAATTTCTCAGTGAAAACTATTACAATGAGATTATTGGGAATAGAAGAGTAACTGCTTCTGCATTCCAGTCACTGGCTCTTGAAAGAAACCTACCAAGGTACACTGTATTTCTTAAGTGTTTTTTATTCAAATAGTGCTTGTTTATTATTATTAAATTACTGTAGCTTTAGCATTCACATTGGCCACCCATTTTTTTTTCCCTAGTTCTTTCAATCACTGAAGCAAAGTTAGGTTTAGGATGTTGATGTTTTAATTTATATTTTTAAAAATTTTGTTCAAATGGAAACCTCAGTAAGATCAGAATTGAAACTGAATTTCTCAACTCAATAGTGAAACTTAGCAAAGTCAGGCCTTTAATAGCATAACTGAAAGAAATACAGAGGGGAGAAATAACTTTCTCTAATCTTTGATGCCATGTTGTACTTACATAGAGAAACTCTCTAAAAATGTTGTCTGAAGCTCCTAAGATTATGACTTGATGGGAAGTGGTTGCTGGACTAGATGGGCACACAAAACACCCATCAAAACAGACATTTGGTGTGTTTGTAGGGTTTTTTTGGTGTTCACATCAAAAACAGACATCAAAAACAGACATCAAAACAGACAAACAGACAAAACATCAGACAGACATTTGGTGTGTTTGTAGGGTTTTTTTGGTGTTCATTTTGTGATGCAATTGGAGAGATTTGAGATATTAGGGATGTCTGAGATATGAATCAAACAAGGCCAGAAAAAAACAATGATGGGTTCCTATCGCAAGTATTCTCTGTATGAAAGAGCAGCTTTTAAATAAGCCTACCAGTTATACATTCCAAAGAATCAAATGTCAGTGTATGACCCTTAGAAATGCAGTCAAAGTTTCTATTGAAGTACTGCACAAGAATATATGCTCCTGATTTCTGTTGCAAGTTATGGATGATATAAGTAGACTAAGACAAGCTTTCCTTTGAAAGTGTCGTTTTCACTGAAAATAAGTCTTTTTAACCTCTATGATCTCTTGTTCTATGCCTACTTTCCATGGGAAAAAATAGGATTTAAAGCATGAAACATTTCAATATTTGATTATTTCCACCCCCAATTTCAATGGTTAGTGAAATGGGGGAGGGACACACCCCACCTTTTCAGCTTCCTGCATTTACGGCTTATAGCGTGCATATTTTGCTATCTTAGGTAAGAAAAGTTAAGACGCTTCAGGAGACTGACACTGATAAATAAAGACTGCTACCACGAAGATGGTGTAGATAAGGTTTCTTTGTATCTCTAGGGACACATTTATCTAACCAGAGACACTGGAATGCAGCCATCCGGTCGTTCCTTGTCTTTCTTTCAGTGGACATGCACATGCTCTTCTGACTAGTCAGAGGAATTACAGCTGATGAACTGTTTTGCTGAAATTCTCATAGGCAGAAATATGAAGTCCGTGTGAGCAGACCATTAGACATTAGTGTGAACAAAGAGGTTACTAGTGTTTTATTTTTCTTAACTTTTTTTTGTGTAACATCCCGTTGTCTCTGCTACATGATGCTTGTATCTACTCATCCCCTGAAAAGGTATTCCATTCCCTGCTTCAGCATATGGGGCAGGATCCTCTTAATTAGTTTCTCTCTGCAGCAATGGCACAGAGTTACGGATGGTGCCTTGCAACCTCCATTTGCCCTGGACCTAGAGAAAGGATTAGTAAAACACCACTAAAAGATTCCAAAGATCTGTAGCTCTCTTTTACAAATCCCATGAACATATGGCATTTCTCACTGTGTACAGGAGAAAGCTTCCTTGATGTAGCTGTGTCATCTCTTCCACATATGGGCAGGAGCTTCCTCTAATGGATGGGGTTGTTTTATGTGGCTGAAAAATGGTCAATGCAGCCTGTATTCTTTTTTTTAAATGATGCTGAAGTTTGTTGGAGGGAAGTTGTCTAAGTCTATGACAGAAGGAGAAATGTAGAAAATGTCTGTGAGCTAATTGAGCAGAATCAGTATGCAGTTTGGTAGGATGTTTTAGGTTGGGAACATTGACAGAGACACTAAAATGAGTGAGAATAAGACTTCCTGTAGCGGGAAGTCTTCACTCAGCCCTGATATATTTTTTTATTGTTGGTAGTTTTTCAGGAATTTTTTGTTCCCTAATTAACTTTTCTATAGTAGAAAGTTCTTAAATTAACTCTCTTCTTTACATCTGTTTTCAGGATGTATAAGAGAAGTTTATTTTTTAAATTATCTTGTTCATTTATTTTCAACTTTGGTGGAACAAAACCTCCTAGATCTGTTAAAAGGATGTTTTGTTTTCAGAACGTGAAACAAAAGGTATGGAGACATGTGAATGAGCATCACCATTCCTATGGCATTCTTCAGTGGATTGCACAGGATACCAGGCAACATCTATCCCTGTGAAAATCACTACCTAATTTCCCTGCATTCACTAACATGAGGAGCAGTCCTGGTGCAATGCCTGGCATTGTCAAAAGAAGGGAAATATTTACCTCTGGATAACAGTCCAATAGTCCATTTAGCAATACAATAATTCATTTTAATGTTCTTCGAGTTCATTCTAACTGCAGTGTCTGACTTCCCACTCCAAGTGTGTGCCAAGTGTGCTAAGAATCAATACAGCTGCTTCCGCTCTTAAATCTAGTTAGACTGATAAGTATTTTTCTTGACAGGAGTCTTAAAGCTAGATGTTTTTTCTCATAGGTGCTGCTTTTTGGGGACACTTCAGTGGAACAGAGGAGAGGGTCCTTATTTTTGCTTCTAGAACAATCTGAACTGACAGTGTTCACCTGTTTTACTTCATTTAGAACTGCCTTCATTTTTTAAAGCACCATCCAGCAACCTCTCCCCATTAGAGTTGTTGAGATTTTTGGGGTGGGGGGTGGTTTGTTTCTTATTTGCTTCTTTGTTTTTTGATATTTTTTTTTTTTTTTGTCTCCAGCTAGAGTAACATCTAGATGCCAGCTACAACATCTTTGGTATCTTTGATGAAAGAGGCAATAGAAATGCATTAGCAATGGATATGATAAATGTTTCCTGGTTTCAGGGAAGATTTATATTTCTCTGAGTTAAAAGTGGCATCTAGGCAGAAGTCCAAGGAAGTCATTGCCAAAATGGCAGTTTCAAGTAGATGTGCACCCAAGGGATTTTTTTCCATCTAGTCTAGTTACTTGTAGACATGGCTTTCAAAGCTAAAATTCCAAAATGTTAATGGTGGATGAAGGTCAGGTGACCATTAGAATATTTTCAGTTTCCCTAAATCTATTCCACTCTGCCTCCAAAGTAGTTGGACCAATTTCATCCCAATACCTTGTACCCTCCCCTTTAGGGGCAATCAGTTTGCTCTCCATTGTCCTGACATTTCCCCTCCCACCAAACTTACTTAAGTCTTCCCAAAAATCCAAATCTATTGAAAATAGATATCAGAAGTGGTGATGTAAGTACCCATGTTTGTCATGATAGTTTTCTTCATTAAATCTCCATTCCTCTAGACTTTCTGCAAAACATTATGCTTGCATGTTTGTGGTCATGAAGGATTATAACCAGAATTTTGGGGAATCTGGGTACTGGTTCAGATTTTGGTTCTTAATTAAAGTATGGCAGCTGAATGTATTGATGAATTTCAGCTGTGTTGACACTTTAAAAAGTATGCAAGGCGATTTTGATATGAAGGCTGCTCTAGAACTCCATTGAATACTTTTAGGTACTGTGGTTACTATGTTGATCACCAAACAGTCTTCCACATTGCAAGTTCTGCTGTCAACATTGAGCTTCAGTGCAGTTCGAAGGTGTCAGAGAAACCACTTCTGGTGGAGTATGGCAGCTATAACATCAGTGAGCGTAAGATGGATTTTATTTTTTTCAACCCCTCTTTGCTTTTCAGATATGTGAAGCTGCATTTTTCATGTCCAGGAGCACTTAATTTGTTTTACGGAAGAAATTCTCTGTTGGGGTTTTGTTGTTTTTTTTTTTTTTTTTTAATTTTTATTTTCCAGTCTTATGAAATCAGGAGACTTCTGATTCTAGGAAATCTAAAAGCCTTTTTTAGTTCATGAAGGCTATGCAGCTAATGTGTGTGGGCATGTGCAGCAGGATCTGGTTTCCTGTATGCACAGTCTGCTCTCTTCTGCACAGTCCTTCAAGTTTCCTGTGTGGCTATGGCCACAGTGCAGTCAATTGAAGTCTGCTGTTCCTGTTTGTTTTCGTCCTCAAGGTTTTGTTTGCAGTGCTTCTGGTACTACAAAGACTTCCAGATAATGAACAGAGTATCAAATAACTACCTGCTTATTCCAGTGTTTCCATCATTTTAAAAACTGTGTGAGCAAGTAGAAATCTGAGCTCAAAAAACATCTCAAAAAGTTGGTAAGTTTACCAACTGTGAGTTTTTTCAAGTTCTGAAACAGACAACTGTTTACTGTTACTTTTCCCCTTGTGTTAATTTTATTATATTAATGTTGTTAAAGTAGTATAGAAGCAACAGTGTCTAGTCATGGTTACTTGTCACATGAGAGCAATTTTATGTATTGCATATACGTGAAGTATGTAAAAAGATGGTAACTTCATGACTTTATTTTAGAAGGCAAATATTTATGTAAATCTTAAGTCACCTCTATACTATTTGTTTACTATTTGTTTATTGGAAGTGAAACTGTTCTTTAAAAAAGTAGATGTCATTCTAGGCTGTGCTATGTTGTACCATAAAACATTGGCTGATTTGGTCCAGTCCTAGTGTAGAGCCTGTAGTACATACTGTAGTAACAAGTGAACTGAAACTTCAGAGACATTTTTCCTTCTCTTTTAAAATCCCGTTTTTCTACATCTGAACTCAATTTAAGTGCCGGCAATGCATACAGACTATTAAATTTTGATCAACTCTATCATTCCTTGAAACAGCTTAGTGATTGTAAATTGAAATGAGCTGGCAATATTTGGGAAAGGAAAACTTTTACACTGTTTCTTTTTTACCTCCAGCATGTCCACCTGGACATTTCAAGTGTTCTACTGGTTTATGCGTTCAGCAGATGGAGCGCTGTGACGGGATAAACAACTGCTTTGATGAAAGCGATGAACTCTTTTGTGGTTTGTATTCACTAACTAGAGATTTTGAATGTAAAACTCAAAGAATGTGTTCTCTAGTCTTAAAAGGCAGCTGAAATAAGGTGAAAAAATTTTTTTTTGGGGTGGGCTGGGGCAGAAAGCTGTTTCAGGCTTCCTTTTTATCTCCAGGTACAGACTATCAGCCAGTCTCCTGGGTGCTTAATTCATAGTTAATTAGCGAGGAACAAAACTAAGAATGAAGAACGTAAGGCACAGGAAAGCACAAGGAAGAAAGTTAGATGTGCAAGGACAGCTGCAATATTTCAGTTTTTTCTCATGTGATAAATGCTGATAATTATGATCTTCTGTTCTAATTTGAGATGAGTTACTTTATTTTCATGGGAGAATGGCACATTGTGGTGCATAGAGTAGGTGAGGGTGATAATAAATGTCCATGGTGGAAAAGTGTTAGAACTTGGGCCACCACACTTAGGGCAATGTATGAACTGGGATATGTCACTGAACTCCCTTGTGCTTTACTTTTTCCATTTGTACTGGATGGTACGCTTGTCCTTGTACCATCCAGAGAAGCTGTGAAAGTGCTACCCAGGCATAGTCAGAAAGGTAGCATGTTTCTGCAGCTAATTTGACTTATGTTTTTAAAGTTGTCCCTGAGTGGAACTGTAACTCCAGCTTCACAATACAGGATACCCTGCTTGCCTGCAATGGAGTAAGTGATTGCGAGAATGGGAAAGATGAGCAGAACTGCACCCAGAGTAAGGCTACTCTCTTGATTGATTTTTTTTTTTTCTCTCTTCTGTCATCTATCTAATCCTGACTTGAACACTGGATGCCATATTCAAAGAGCTAAGAGGGGCTATCAGATTTAACTCAGGCTATAGAATTCTGTTCAATTTTTTTATATGCTTATAAATAAGCTGTTATTGATTTTTAAACAGTTTCTTTTTAATAAGCTCATGAACATCTATTTCAGCAAAATACTGGCAGAAGACTTAAGTACTCTGGGTGCGGGATGAGTGTCGAGGGATTTAAAGCTTGAATCTGAGATTTTATCCCTTTAAAACATAATCTGTGCAAATTATTTCCTGGATCTGTTTTACCATTGGTAACATGACTATAAAAATGAAAGTGTCCCCTGGAGCAATTCTCAGGGCTATAAGGCTAATGTGTTTAAAATGTGATGGAAGCTATAAATTTAGCATTAAGCACATGAAAGTTCTGCATCAGCCTTTTCTTTAACTTCTTGGAATAAATGGATACCAAGACATATGAAAGGGAGAACAACTGGGAAATAGTGCAAGTAACTTTTTAAAAGTTAATGTTTTAATGTTTAATGGTTTTTGACTTCCTTGACTACATAGTCTGTGCAAAAGGTTGCAGGATACTTCTGTGTGTTGACAAGAAAAATAGATTGAGTTTCAGTGGTCTCATTTATTGCATTATTGCAATTATTATTAATGAGTGGTCTCATTAGACCTAATAGCAGCCTTCCAGTACGTGAGGGGGGCCTACAGGAAGGCTGGTGACAGTCTGTTCACAAAGGCCGGCAGTGACAGAACAAGGGCTAATGGATTTAAACTGGAGAAGAGCAGATTTAGATTAGACATTAGGAACAAGTTCTTTACTATGAGTGTGGTGGAGCACTGGAACAGGTTGCCCGGGGAGGTGATTGAGGCCCCTTCCCTGGAGACATTCAAGGTGAGGCTCGACGAGGCCCTGGGCAACCTGGTCTAGTTGGAGGTATCCCTGTGACTGCAGGGGGGTCGGACTAGATGACCTTTGAAGGTCCCTTCCAGCCCAGATGATTCTATGATTCTGTGATTATTATTGCGAGCCACAGGGAAATAGGAAAATGCCAAGGCTGGGTTTGCAGTTTAACTGAATAGTTACACTGCTTTCACTATGATATTTCATTTCATATTTAATACTGAAGTATCTTTCCAGGCCTTCTTTCCAGAGTACTGGATGTTTTCTTTCAAGCCTAACACTTGCTCTAGAACTAAGTTTTTGTTAATATATCCATGTTCTTTAGTGCTATGGGAAAGGATGGGAGGGAATTTTTGCTCAGACTCAGCCAACTTGATGGAAGCCTTAGTATAGATGCGATCTTACTTGAATAGTTTATTCTACTTCGAGACTGGTTTAAACCAACCCAGTCAGAGTGGTCTTTTGTTATGTTCCCTCCTCTCTCTTAATATGTCTATGAATCTTTTATCTGTGCAGGCATGTCTTCACGTGTTAAGTTGAGCCAATAGTTTGATTTTTTTTTTTTTTTTCCCCCCCTAACTGTTTCAGGTGTTCCTTGCACCAAACACTCATTTAAGTGCAAGAATAACATTTGCATTAGGAAACAAAATGCAAAGTGTGATGGAACTGTGGACTGTATTGATGGAAGTGATGAAAGCAGCTGCAGTAAGTCCCTCTTATATGTTCATCTTTTTGAACTTTTACACAATAAAGCCCTTCATACCTTCCTGTTGGAGGTACAAGTTATGCAGCAAGTATTGAGTTTTTATTGCATGCTCTCATTGATAGTGTGGTAATGATCAGCTATCAGTTTACTTCAGGTCTGGTTGCAGAATTTTAGTTCTTGTGGGAGAGTTAGCTTGCTGTTATGGGGAGTGTTAGCTATAATGTTTATTGTAGCTATGCTAAGGAACAGGGAAGCAGGATTATTTGCAGACTGAATGCTGGTAAGGCAGCATTTTTGTCATCTGCAGCAGTGTAAGGTATTTCTGTTAGAGTCAGACTGTATTTGGACTTCAGGAGTGATGCAACTGCAATTACATGAACTTTGCATTTCTCTGTCTCTTCTGAATAATGAAGACCCCAATATTTCATAGTATCAAGCTAGATTCTAGTCTTAAATCTTCCTAAAATAAACTCTGTACAAGCTTTTCAGTTTGTTTTGCTGTAAAGTGAACAGGTGACTATTAGGGCAGTAGCAATAAAAGTGTGGTTAGGATTAGTTGCTGCAACTGAATATTTTTGGGTATTTTGTCTGGCCTTTAGCTGTTTCTGGCATGGTATCTGTATGTCAAATATATCAGCACCTTCCTTGGATCCAGTGGGACATCTTAATACAGATTAGATGTATACCTATTTGTGTTTGGAAACATTAATGCTGCTTTTGATTCTTTGGCTTACTGCTGGAAAGTGCCCAGAAGTATTAACACCTGTGTGTCGGAGTGTGGGACTAAAACTTCTGAGCAGAAGGTTTAAGTACATATACTGAGGATGGGTGCAAGATCCTACAGAGGTGTCTTTGTCCTTTGCTTTTCAAATTATAGAGTGCAGCTTTTTGTGCTGAGACATGACTTCTTCAGCTGTGAGCAATATACAATATTTTCAGACTTTCAGTTGTTTACATGCAAGTTAATGATTGGATTACCTGGTTTCTGAAGTAATGAATTACCGAATTACACCTATGTGACTGCTCCTATAAACACTTTTCTTTTATCATTCCCACTGTTTTGGCAAGAAATAAGTGTCCTGATGATGCTGAACTTCCTTCCCAGTAGTCTCTTTTCAGTTCAGGGATGATAGTATTAAAAGAGACAAGGGATTATCTATTTTTGTATATTCATTTTGATGCTTGTTAAATCAATGGATCCTTTGACATTTCTGACACAAGAAATATTTAGAGGCCAATTCCTGCAGCAGAGCTAGAAAAGAAACTTATTTAATATCCCAGGCCAGTGCCTTTTTTTCTGGAGTTGCCTCTTGTTTCAGGAATAGAGTAGCCAAATAGAAAAGTTTTCCGATTAGAGCAGGGGAAGGAAATAGATTTCAAAACATTCCAAAGTGCAAGATTCTTTCATGCTCACCACAGGAAGAACTTTCATTAAAGACAAACACTGGTCTTGGAGATTATATTATAAAATATCCTTTGCAGGTTGTGGCAGCAGCAAGAACAGCAATCTCATGTCTCGGATTGTAGGCGGTATGAACACTGAGGAAGGTGAATGGCCCTGGCAGGCCAGCCTCCATTTTGTGGGAGCTGCTTACTGTGGAGCATCAGTGATATCAAAAGAATGGCTTGTGTCTGCAGCTCACTGCTTTCAAGGGAGCAAGTAAGCAGTCTTCCCCCTATCTCTGTCCCAAACATAACCAGAGTCCCCAGATGCCTTTAGCTTCCAGAGTCTGAACCACACTAAGGCGGCACCTTTCACCTGCCACGCTGTTGGGAGGTATTTGGAGGTACTTTTTTAAGAGATGGGTTGGTTGTTTGCTCCCAACCAGGCTGGCTGATCCCAGAGCATGGCATGCTCACCTGGGGATGCAAACACAAGGCCGTGCAAAGTTTATATCTGCAGTGAGACGGATCATCATCCATGAATACTACAACAGCAGGAACTACGACTACGATATTGCCCTGCTGCAGCTGAGCAAGCCGTGGCCAGACACCATGAGCCACGTCATCCAGCCAATCTGCGTGCCTCCTTTTTCACACAAAATCCGCAGTGGCGACAAGTGCTGGATAACAGGTTGGGGCCAAAAGCAGGAAGTGGGTGAGTTTTATGGTTTTGTCTGAGCTAGTTTTGTTTCCAGGTGAATAACAGCCTTTATAGTTGTGGCCTGCTTTTGCTGCATGGCCGAGTTGTGCAGAAAATCATGACGTGTTGAATTTACTGTCTTATGGAAGTAGTTCCTGCATGCACATACCTTCATATGGTCAGGAAAATTGGTTGCTATTCCTGTGGATCTAAAAGTCTGCTATGCTCCTGTTGTTAGCTAAGACTTGTGGGGAGCTATGCGTACTCTGAAGTAACACAGTATTATGTGTTTCCCCTTTGTTATACTTGGAAGTGTCTTAGCACACCTAAACGGACCCTTTGCTGCGTGCCACAGGAGGATGAAACTGCTAAGTCTCCCTCTTCCCTCCTTCAGCCTTTGCAGGCTGAGCCAGCCCTGTAGCATTGACCCCAGCTGAGAGGTGCCAGCTACATCCTCAGAGTGTGGCCCGACAAAATGGCCACCCTTGTAATGGCAGGCTTCCCCATTGGCAGGGGTAGGCCTGGCCCTCCCAACACCTTGTCCTGAGCTGCCTCTTCTCTGGTGCAAATGCTGGTGCCCTCTGCCCCTCTTGTGGCCGCTTTCATAAAGTTGTCTCGGCATAACTGTAGGTGTGTTGGCTTCCCTTGGTGTAAATTGTGCAACCCGCACCGTGCCAAGCCCTTATTCTGCTGGCACAGGCCTGGCCTGGCTGCCCCCCTGCTGTTGGTGAAAAGTAGGAAAAACAAAGACTCAGTCCAAAGCAGCAGCTGGTAGTTATCTTCCTGTATTTTGACTGGATTCTCAGAATTGCCACCTGCCAAATTGCATTCAGCTTCTCTATTAACAGCTGTGAGAGAATATGTGGTTGCAAACTAAGTGCAACCATCTCACCAGGGAAGGACGGTGGTAAGGACCTGTGGTGTGGTGTCTCTCTTTGGCCTGCTGGTTAGTCACCCATGAAATTTAAAACTAGTTATTTGAAAGATACACGAGATGCTTCAAAAAGAAAACAAAGGGTTTTCTTTTCCCTGTTCTTCTCTTTTCCTTCATTGGTTTATACAATTTGATTGCCCAATCAGTCTTTTAAGTCTTTTAAGTATTTTTTTAAGAGTACTTTATGACATACCATCTTTACCTGCACTTGCATATTTGAATATGTGTTAGCAAATTTTCTTTGTCTATATTCAGATTTAGAGAGGATCACCAGGTGATATTAGTAGAACTGCTGTGCTGAAAGGAGGGGAAAATTCAGTTTCATGCTGTTTTTCTGGAAGTTTGTATCTTATAGAAAAGAGGTACCAAAACTTTCAGACAGAGAGAACCAAACTTTGAGATATGTCCAAGTTCTTTATGCTGCCAAAAGAGGAATTTGCATTCTGTAACTGACTCATAATTTTAATTTGGGATCCATCATCTTCAGAGACACCACCCTAATAGCAAATCTGTCCTGTAATGATACACATTCCTTGTAGAACCCAGTTTTCTCTTGAAAATAGAAGTAGAAAAAAATTAAGAAATACTGAGATGTTTTACAAAAGGAATTAGAAAAAGCTTTTTGGCCAACCCTAGTGATTATGCCATTGTATTTGGTGCGGCTGAAGGACCACGATCATATTATACAAATGCCCTATACTTAGAAAAAGCTTTCTGTGCTGTTGCAATTAGTTATTTGGAATATGCAGTAACTTGGAGGTCAAAAGTATCTGTGAATATTTTCTGAAGACTTCTTGTTTTGTATTTCAATAGATAAGTAAAATGTTAAGCTCTGTTGAATCATCCTTCTTTCAATTTTTTTTTCCAGATGATGAAGGTTCAGCAATTCTTCAGAAAGCAGAAGTAGAAATTATTGACCAAACATTATGTCATTCCACATATGGGATTATCACAGCTAGGATGTTTTGTGCTGGTCTAATGAATGGGAGAAGAGATGGATGTAAAGTATGTATCTCAGCACACTTCACTTATGTTTTATCTTGTCTGTCATTGTTGTATGATGAGGTGTACGAACTGACTGGCAGACCACTTTGAGGTGTCACTTTAGTTCTGAAAAACAGCAATGTAAGAATTTTCTGTCAGCAAATCTGTCATCTAAGTGTTTTCAGAGTTTTGCTGCTTTATATGCGTGAGTAGCATCACTAAGTTTCAGGTCAAGGACCAGTCAATTTGCAAGTCCCAATAGTAAGTTGAAGTCAGTCAATTTTTAGCACAAAAGTGTCCCAGTAGAAAAAAAAAAACACAAAAAACTAGTTTGTCTCTTTTCAGGTTCACCCCTTTTGAACACCTCCAGGGTTATCTGATGAAATACAGACTACTAGGCATAAATTTCCAAACGTGTAATATTCTGATCTTGCAATGCTGAAAGACAATAAAATGTGAAGTTCTGAAATTACTTCTTATGAATAGTAGTAAAACTATATATATACACTATATATATTTATATAACATCAAATTTTAGGTATGTTGTGTAATATATACTATACTATATTGTATAGAACTTATATAAACCATATATATTTACAAGTAAAATGATGATAAATTTACTGCTAAAATAGTAGTAAACGTGTTTATTTTTTATGATGGAGATCTGGCACTTTATCTGTCTCACTGGTCTACATGAAAGTGAGAGAAACCACAGTGGCTCTGAGGGCTTCATGAGGAAGCAAAATGCACCAGCTGCTTTTTAGAGATTAGCAAGGTCATTGACATCGAGTGTAATTTTCACTAACTGGAGAATTAGTTTCTGCAGGTATCTGTCTGGCCATTCAATATATAGCCAAGAAAAGTCATAGTTTATGGGTCTTTTGGCTGCATTTCTGTAAGGGCAAATGATGTGTGACTGTGTTCTGGCAGTTAGAGCTGATCGAAATGTGAGATTTCGGTCCTGTGAAAAATGCTGGTGTTCAATCTTTTTTTTTGTTCAACAAATTAAAGAAAAAAAGTTGAAAATTGGACTCCAAATGCAAAATGTTAATTGTTGAAGATGGGGAAAAAATCTTCTAAATTAAATCTTTAACAATTTTGTGAGGCATTTCAAGATAATACTTCTTTGAACATCCTGGCATCCCTTCCAACCTGCATATCCTAAGATTATATAAAGTCAAAGCAAAATATATGTCTAGAGGGAAGGCATTTTTCTTGCAAAACATTAAATTTTAGTAACTCACTTTTTGCTTTTGGAATTCCTGTGTTGCATCTAATATTTTGGCAAAGTTTAATTTGCTAGTAGCTGTCTATTTTGGAGAGATTGTGTCTACAGCAGTGTCTTACAAGAAAGTATAAGCTTTGTCCAAGAGATTTTCCTCAAATGGTGGCACTTTTTTTTTTCCTTAGCATCTGCCAATATATTTCTACAAGAATGCCATATAAAAGAAGAATGCTATTTGCATTGTCTTGTGTTACAGGATTATGCCATGCTGCATAAAGTTTTGAAGTCTATAGCAGACCTCATTTTAACTGCCCTAATTACAAAGACATTGTGTGCTCCTAAACATTACGCTAGCTCATACCTACTAGACAACAATGCTTTGGGCTTTTTTCCTTATTAATTAAAAAAAAATAATCCTCAAATCAATTGAGGGATCCATTCTGTTACCATTTACTTTTAATTTGAAAGAATCACAGAATCACAGTATCTTAGTGGTTGGAAGGGACCTCTGAGATCATAGAGACCAACCAAACAAAGAAAAACAAAACCAGAAAAAAACACACAAAAAAAGCACCCACCAACTGAACCCCACACCCACAACCCCACACAGAGCACCTCACCACAAAACAATAATCTTGGGCACTAGAACATGCCCTGAAGAGCCATGTCTACACGTTTCTTAAATACCTTAAGGGATGGTGACTCCATCACCTCCCTGGGCAGGCTGTTCCAGTGCCTGGCCACTCTTTCAGTAAAGTAATTCTTCCTAATATTTAATCTAAATCTCCCCTGCCACAGCTTCATACCATTTCCTCTGGTTCTGTCATTATTCTTTTGGGAGAAGAAGCCAACCCCCACCTCTCTACAGCCTCCTTGCAGTTGTAGAGGGCAATGAGGTCCCCCCTCAGCCTCCTCTTCTCCAAACTAAACGTGCCCAG
>BJBW01001027.1:0-23662 GCA_004320125.1 Scolopax mira | reverse complement strand
GGACCCGGCACTTGGCCTTATTAAACCTCATCCCATTGGCCTTAGCCCATTGATTCAACCTGTCCAGATCCCTCTGTAAAGCCTTAGGACCCTCAAGCAGATCAACGTTCCCACCTAGTTTGGTGTCATTGGCAAACTTATTGAGGGTGCATTCAATCCCCTTGTTTAGATCATCAGTAAAGATATTGAACAAGACTGGCCCCAAAACTGAGCCCTGAGAGACACCACTGGTGACCGGCCGCAAACCGGATTTTGCTCCATTGATCACAACTCGCTGGGCATGGCCATCCAGTGGAGGGTACACTTGTCTATGCCACAGTTCTCCAGTTTCTCCAGGAGAATGCTGTGGGGGACGGTGTTGAAGGCCTTACCAAAGTCCAGGTAGACATCATCCACAGCCTTCCCCTCATTGAGAAAGCGGGTCACATGGTCATAGAAAGAGATCAAGTTGGTCAGGCAGGACCTCCCTTTCATAAACCCATGCTGGCTGGCCCTGATCCCTTGGCTGCCCTGCACTTGCCTTGAGAGCTCACTCAGGATGATCCTCTCCATGATCTTTCCCAGTACCGAGGTCAGGCTGACAGGCCTGTAGTTTCCGGGATCCTCCTTCCGGCCCTTCTTGTAGATGGGCATCACATTGGCCACCCTCCAGTCATCTGGCACCTCTCCTGTTGACCAGGATTGTTAATAGATAATGGAGAGAGGCTTGGTGAGAAGTTATATTGTGATTAAATACTGTAATTGTATTTTAATTTTTAATTCCTTAAGAAGCTAACTATTTTTTATTTTAGGCGTGTGACCTGTAAATGAACATGTGCATTAAGTAGCAGGTTTTGGGGTTAGATGTAAGTTTGAGGCTAGTAAGCCAGTTATGAATTTTAAATCTAGTCCATGAAATATATCTTTATTAGTGTCTTTGAAGAGCATTTTCTCTTGTGAAACTTTGGTACAACTGTGCAGCCCCGTTTACTTCAAGAAAAAAATCCACCCTATTGTCTATCTGATAGTTCAAACTATGTGAATGGGAAAATTCACATTTTGTGTAACATGTGTGTAACATTCACACAAAATGTTAGAATTACTAAGGCAACACATCTTCAGTAAAATTTTGTCTCAGTTTTAACAATCTGTATTGTAAACACATACAACTTAATATATTCTTTTTAGGGTGATTCTGGTGGACCACTGTCATGTCAAAGCAACAGAGATGGAAAATGGTTTTTGACTGGCATTGTTAGCTGGGGTTATGGATGTGGAAGACCAAATTTCCCTGGCGTCTACACAAGAGTGTCAAATTTCGCACCATGGATTCACAAATATGTGCCTTCAGTCTTGTAACTTGAAATGTGTTTTGCTGTGAAAAAACATCTTCATTAAAAAATCATATTTGATAAAACTCTTCAGTGGTGGAACTTATTTGCACATCTCCGTGCTGACACAATATTTGATTCTGGAGTACGCATATGGAAGTAGCAAATACCCTTTGTTCAAACCTTGGTGAAAGAGGAAGAGACTGATCTTGCAGTGGTTGTTGCATGCATGGAGACCCAGGAGGAGGAGCAATACTAAACTTCTAGAACTTAGTGTTTGTTTTCCCAGCACCTGCTAAGTGCATATGCAATCACCTTTTAGGAAGCTGCAGATACAATTGACCACCTAGAGACAGAGCTTAAGACTTAGTCATTTCCTCTGAGATATGCATAGCCCAGTACAGTAGGAACTATGAAGTGACAATTGACAGCTAGTACTCTTGCTAATCCTACTTTCCCTATTTCCTCCAGCAAGAGCAGCTGACAGAAAGGGATTGTGAACTCAGTTTTCTCAAATCCATAGGGCTCTCATTTCTGGAGATCAGAATTCCTGCAGTTAAGCATGGAAGAGAGCATTAGTCTCATTCCTTCTCCAACTTCCATTTTAATTAACTGCATGGTTTGGATATGCCTACTCTTTAATTTCCTGCCTTAATTTCCCCATATTCAAGATTATTTGCAGTTCATCCACCTGAGAATTTGAATTCTTTACCTGCAGGCAACCTTAACAAAATGAGTAAATATCATGATGTGTGTTATTGCAATGATCTTGACCATACCCAAATAAACCCAATGTTTCTACCTTCTGAGTACTTTAAACTGAGATAGAATTCAGTCTCTGACTGTATATAGTTTTTAAAAAATCCTGATACAATTTTTAGAGGTGATGCAAAAGAGGTTTTATTTCCTCTAGGCTTTTTCTGTGGGGTTTTTTTTTTTCATGAAGGAGGGAGGCAAAGCATCAGTCAACCAGCAGGTTGTATGTGTAGGGGAAATAAGCTATTGGAAAAAAGAGGACTTCAACAAAGCAGTCTATATACATTTGTAGTTTGTATTCATGAGTTGTGAGGATTGCCTTCCAACTAATCCCTTTTGTAGTCTCCGTGTGTTTGGTCTTGGGATTTTTTTGGGTTCCCTTCTGTTTTCTGGAGCTGAGTTTTCTTGGGCCTCTTTTCTTTTTACAGGTTGTGTTCTTTGTGCACATGCACTCTCTCTCTCCCCTACACATGTATAAAGTATTTTATTTACCCCCACACATCCTTGATTTTCTTATTTTGCATGTAGAAGACCCTGAACTTGTTGGTTTGCTGACCTAAAACTTTTTAAATTCCGAACAGGAAATGTGAATGCAAATTACTTTGCAATTACCTTTTTTTTGGTGGTATCATCTTGAGTTTGGAAAATTCAGGTGGTCTGTGCAATTGTGCATTTCTTCTCTCTCATATTTCTGTAGATTCCAGTAACTTCATTAGACGTTGCTTCATTTGCCTTGCTCTGTGACTTTTTACCTGTAAATTGCTTGAATGTCCTTTGCTTGGTGTGGTAAATTATCTCCTATTCTTGTATTTCTGAAAGAAGGAGTTAATATGGGATCCACATCCTACTTAGCCAGTTAGGGAAACAAAGAGTTACAGTGACTTTTCCTTCCCACCTTCTTTGATTGCAGATCAGCTGGCTCCAGCTTCAATCAGTACAGCAAAAGCAAAATGAGAGAAGCCTGGTGTGCATGGCGGGGAGACCAGTATGCTATTCTGGGTGATGTCTAACAAATGAGATTAATTCACGACATTGTTGTTAGATTTGTCAGAAGGCATTTGTCAAGGCATCATGATATGGGCTTTCCCCTCCAGCCAGGTTTCTGTGTACAGCATACGAGCTCCATATGATTCTGAGCAGACTGCAAGGCAGGTAAGAGACACCAGCTAGGCTTTACAGCAGATACACAGTAAATTATTTCTCTGCCCACTATGGTGTGTATTGACCTCTGTTCTTCATATGCAAATTGTTCCTAATCAAAATGATAGCAATTTTTCCCCCTATGTACCTAGCTCGAAATGCATGTTACAAACATTTGGGCTTCACATGTGACATAGCTGATAACATGAAAGATGTTACCTCAATTGAAACCTCTTTAAAAATTAAAAGGATAATATACTAAAACATAGTACAATAGCTCTTCTTGTGTTGTCTTACTAATTGATGCCTTCCCATGTCTTTCTCTAGGAGAGTCCATGTACTCGCTACTGCCCATCCTACCTAGAAGGCTGTATCAGAAGTGCTGCTTTTTCAAATGGATAAGTCTGTTTTCCCGGAAGAGATGGCTTCTAGGAATATTGCCTATAAGTTCTTTAGTTATGATAGTCATGCTAGTCCTGCACTATTCATTCTGTAAATGTAAACTCCACAAAATAGTCTGGATGGGATGTTTTTTCTGACACCGTGTGAATGATTAGTATGAAAAGTTCTGCACTAAGCAGCTAAGCATGTAATGTGTGTATAAACTACTGACTTCCCTTTCTCCTTAATGTCCTTGCTAAAGCAATAAAATGCATAATGATTAGCAGATGGTAGCTGCACAAGAATAAGGAACATATGTATTTTCTGTCTAAATTTTTTCTCTCTGCTTGTGAATGCCATCATTATTATAACTGTCACCTTTCCTAAGAACCTACCAGAATTAACTGTCTACTTTCTATTTATCTTCCCAAAAGAGGATGACTACCTAATTTATGTACGCTCCTTCCCAGATCTCAACACATAGCCATTAAAAGAGTATCTCTTTAGGAGGGTAGTGCTGAAAAAAAAAAAAAAAAGGAAGTTTAACCACTAACCACTAAGCTTCCTAGTAGAAATGCTTGTCTGAACCTGTACCTCATTCCTCTCCATTCCATCTGGAGAATGTTATTAATGGGACTGACTCAGCATTCTGGCAGTTACTGCTTATTTCTCTTAGGAACTAATGCTTACAAGTGGCAAGGACAAATACATGCTTCTGCAAACTTCTTGTTCCGGAAGCTTTTCTGTAATGTTGTTAGGTGTGCTAATTATTTTTATCCCTTTTTTTCTCAGCTCCAGCTTTATCCTTTATTTAGTGGAAGTGTAGAAGTTCCTAATCTGATTTATGCAAATGATCTCAATGATCCAAAGTCACAGAAGTTCCTCTTGCAAGCAGAAGCAATCCAAAATTATGTAAGTTCTCCCACAAGTATAAAAATATATATTTATGACAGAATCAAAGTGGGAATGCGGAGAAGACTCCAGTTAGCCACATTTTTTTTTCCTACAAAATAGTAAGTTTAAATCAAGTAAATCTACAATTCAGCCATGTACATATTTAGGAAAGCAGCTCGGCATCTGGGGCCGTGTATCTCACAGTATAGTCAACATTTTCTAGGTAAAAAGACCTGGGGGTTTGAAGGCTATGGGTAAATTTTTCCTCTTAAAGGCATTTGGAGTCTGCTTTTTGTTTTGTTATATTTTACTTTACTCAAACACTCTTCCTTGTTACTATTTTCTTTGATTAATTTTTTTAAATTATGCCTCTAATTCAGTGCTTAACCTTTTGGTTTGTTTTATTTTCCCTTATTCCCCACAACAGTACTTGTTTTCTTGCACTTCTTATGAGAGTTCCTATTTGTGACATCAATACTGTTTCCTGGGCACATGCGAACAGCAGTCTTAAAGACAAAGCAGTTCTCTGTTACCCTGTATTTCCCAGAAGAGCTAATTTAGTGTCTCAAAGCTGCTTTGTGCACAGCCAATGCAAGTTGCTCATGTCCAGATTATGTGCCAGAAATTTGAAGACTGAAACAAAAATATAAATGTACTCATAAAGGTTTCTTTTTTTCATGGCTAATTAACTAGAGCTATGTCAATGGTCTTGACATGTGATGTGGCTTAAAAGCAAGTATATTTTTTTTTTAGTGGAAATGAATGCACATTTTTGTTGCTTATTTGATATACTTTATGAAAATGATGAAGAGTGCTTATAATATGGGAGGTCAAGGAAGAGGAAAAGGAAGAAAAAGACATACTTTCTAGCAGAAGAGAATGACAATAAAGAGATACTGACGCTAAATGTAATGCTTTACATTTTCTTTTACTGTTATTTAACTGTCAGTTGGCAGAAACATATAAGTCTTCCTCCTTGTGAAAGTACTACTGGAAGTCTGTAGTGGTTGCTTTCAGGTAGGTACCATTCTAGCATATGGTATATGTTTGAGATATTGTTGAGATACTAGCAGATGGCTAGTACGATCCTGACAGGCTTTGAAAACATCTGGGAGGTCAGCCCATAGGCCTTTTTGGAAGGAAGGGTGTGATTAACTGTCTCTTTGAATCATTTAAATAATACCTTGTCTATGCGCACATAAACATTTTTTATTTTTAACAAGAATTTTGTGAAATGTTGTGTATTTCACATTGTATCAATGTGAAATTATGTAAAATGATATTGTCATATGGTGTGAGACTCGATTAAAAATGCTAAGGAAAATGTGTCTAGAACTGTGATGTTGTCTTAAAAGTGTATAATTATGTAGCAGGGATGGAAACATCAAAGTCCATCAAAATGATTGCAAGGATTTTCTGTGAAGTGCAATTTTCAGCCTCAGTGTGTTACTGTTTAAGCAGCATATTCTTGAAGTGTTTCTACTGCACGGATAAATGATTGTTAAACAAGAGAGCTTTTTGCCACTGTATTCAGCTGTACCTTTTGCACAGCAAATCAACTGTCTTTGGAGCTGTGGGAGCCAAAAGTACAGACCAGTGGAAAACATGTCCAAAATAATAATCCGAGTGTATTTATGACACATTTTTCCCCCTCCACAGTGAAGGAGAGTCTGGACTGCAAGCTTACTACTGAAATACCTTCTGGGCACCACAAAATATGGTTGCTTCTCTTAAAAAAATAACCTCAGTGAAACAAAAAGAAATCAGTAGTAAATAACCAGCTCACGTGTTCATTTCTTCTGGGGAGGAAGATTTTGATCTCATTACAATGGAACTTTTTGGTAACAATGTACCTGTCATTTAATGCTTATTCTGGCTTTTTTTTTTTTTTTTCTCCAGTTTGTTTCTTTGGCTTGTATAGCTGATAGTTATTACATTTCAGTTTCAGATTCCAGAATATGATACGATGCTAAAATCAGGTAACTACTTTTCAGTCCCAATTAATATCACTGTGGGAAAAAAATTCTGTAACATAAAAATGGCAGTTTCCCAGTTACTCTTTTATCTGTTGGGCCTACAAACTAAACCAGACTAGGTACCTCTCTGGCCTGTGCTCCAAATTAATTAAATTGTGAGATTCAGATAAATCTCACATTCTCTTTCAATGTGAGATGAAAACATCTCACAGCTCTTATTCTGATGTCTAACTAGAATGGTTGAAATGTAATAGTTCCCATTGAATTGCAATGAGCTGTGCCTTCTGTGTTTGGCATCTTTAAAAAAGCTACTATATAAATTATATATAATTTATTTGCATTATGACTAGATAATTTTGGTTATTCATAGTTTGTGATCAGTCAAATACTATAGAGCTTTAATTCACATTGCCTGGTTTCTCTGTATCAAGCACATTTCAAGATTGTTTTCATATTCTTAGTGTTCTCATTGTGTGGAGACTCTCATGTGAACAACTCTTATATGTGCTTGTCTTGCTTTTCTGATGATGCTGTGACAAAAAGTACAGCTAGAAGATGTCAGGCTGTCAACTGGGTAGATCAAGATGGTGAAAGATTGCAACATGGCAGTGGGGAGGAGACTCAAATTGTTCATTGTATAAAGGATTTAACAGGTGCTATGATATAAAGGGTTTAATAATCTCTACAAAAGAGAATAAAGCCACAGATCCATTGTGTAGTGTCTCACATGAAATGGAAACAGGGAATAGCCTGCTAAAAGCAGAAGATGATTACTTTCAGTTTAAAGTTCAAAAATTTAATTTTAACACTGTCACTCTGGATCTCAGTGACAAGTCAAAAAACGTGTTGCAGGGGTGTCATGGAAATACTCTTACTGCAAGGGCTGATCTTAATTCCTTTAATTTGCTGTGCATGGAAAAGACTGTTAAAAATCTCACACCTAGAGATGTAAATAAATGAAAAAAAAAGAAAAAAGTTGGGTATTTCAAAATGTAATATGTATGAGTGAATTTACAGATGCAAGAAATGGCATCTCAAACTACAAGTGATAGTAAGTATTCAAGCTTCAAGATATGTCAACTCTTTTTAAACAAAAGAACAATAAGAAGAAACAGTTGCCATGCATGGTGCTCCACATCATGTGAGACAGCTTTTGTGGCATGAAACCAAGCTGAATGTTAATATATTAGAAAAGCTTTGCATTTGTTTTCTGTTGCATAGATGCTGCACAGCACTGCTAGACTAGCACTTGCTATTTTTTCAGTGCTACCCTCTACTACTGCTACTACCTCTATCACTGCTGAAGTAACATAATCTGGCACTCCTTTTGTGATGGAAACCTCCAGGGCACTTGTTAGGCAAGAATATCTGTGATGTTCACCCTGAGTGACTCAGCTTCAATGCTAGGAAACACAAGCATCTTACGCATTAATAACTGAGTGGAAGAATAAAAAGGAAGTGGTAGCAAGGGGAATACTTCTGAAACACAGATGACCAGATCAGTGTTATTTCTGCCCAGTTTCTCAGCAAAGATGACTGGAATGTGGGGAACATGTTTGTGTTTTTTTTAATGCAATTTTTGTCATATTTCAGATGGTGTGGACCTGGGGCCAGGACTCCCGTTGTATGTTTAACTTCGTCAAGTAATGTGATGTTGCTTACTTTCTCACTGGACAGAAGAGAAGAAAGCAACATATTAAAAGCTCACTTTCAAGCAATTCCTAAAATCAGTAAGTAGTTAATAGAAACAACCATCTGATGTAAATACACTTTTTCCTCTTGTTGCTGCTAAAAAAGTTGATATTGCCTGAACTTATCTTGGGGGAGGGAATGTTGGAATATAAATCAAGGAATTGTCATTCTAATCCACTTTAAAAAAAAAAAAAAAAAAAAAAAAAGAAAAAAATGAAAAGCTGAGACCTGAACAAGGAATAGAGAATATCCTTTAGTCTGGGAGATTTTTGTCTTCCTGGTTACTACCCAAGTCATCTTTCCCAGAGATTACACTCACTTCACAGGCAGCATTGTTATTCATGAGCAATGGTAGCAAAGCACCCAGCCAGATATCACTCTATGTGTAGCCAAAGCCAGATAGCCCCAGATAGCAAGACAGCACTTTTTTAATTTTTGGCAGTCTATCTCAGCTCTGGGAATGCATGTTTAAGGAAAATGATAAACAAGAGCAAACATTTACTTCTAATATGCCTTTGATCCTTTTCTGAAAGCACTGTTCCATGTAGATAACTGTACAAGAAAAGTGCGTTCAAGACCCGTGAAACATATTCCAGACCTATGGAATGTAGTAGGTCCAAGAGTTCTGGGTGATTAGTGAAATATTTTGAATAATGATAAACCATAGTATTTTACAGGAGATATAGAAGCTTCACAAATAAAAGCTCAGACACAGTTATTTCGTAAGGTCTAAGTGAAAGAATTTTGAAAATTAAGCATGTGACTATTTTTTAACTTGTAGAATAAATCATAGAGCATGTGGATAAACTTCTAAAGCTTGCGCTTTTCAGCTTGTGTTTCTATGGATGCTGCTTAATCAAATACTCTTCCCACGCACATTAAAAAATAGAATTGCTTAATTTTTCTGAAGATGGGCACTCCAAATTCTGCCTAGCCCAGGTTTTGAAACAAAATTTGGCTATTTTCAAAACTGTCTTAATTTCTTAATTAAGAAATTAAGATGTAGGCTCTGCACTTTAGCCCAGCTGAGATAACTGTGTTCCTTGCTGATGTATTTCTCTCCTAGTGTGTGGTGGTCGATTATATATCCTGGAACGGACACTAAGCTCTCCTTATTACCCAAGTTACTACCCACCAAACATCAACTGCAGCTGGATCATCAGAGTAAATGCTAGAACTCTTCTGAGTAGTGATGATTTTGCTTTATGTGATTTAGACATAAAATTGGGAGAAATGGCCTTCTATGTGGGTGAAATGAAGGGAAAATGTACTAACACCACTGCACGTGACTTCTTCTCAGGCACCCGTTTCTTTCCTGTTCTGTGTAAAAGTGTCAGCTGTGGGAATGAAACATTGCCAGCTTCCAAAAGGTTATTTTTCATGACAGAAACAAGGTGGTGGGTAAGATGACAATTTCTAGCAGTCAGAGCAAATTGCCAAAAATCAGGGCTTTACTTCTATGTCAGAAAGAAAAAATGGTTATGTAAACCATGATCATATGATGGATACCACATTGTATTTCCCTGAATTCTTCAGAAACAGAATTTCTCTGGCTGAGAAATTAAGCTCTGGATTTCCAGGCACCCCTTTGGCAGGACTTAGAATCTGCTCATGATTTCCACCAACTTCCTGGTGTGCTTAGCTGTTGCTCCATTAAGCTTTTCACTACTTTTTTTGACTTTCCCTGGAAAAGGATGTTCTTCCTGTCTTTGATCTGGTAACAGTCACTACCTTTCACCTGCTCAGAGGAAATTATTAACAGCTTGTACATTAAAACTCTCACCTATGTGCTAGAAAGGGAAGAAAAAGGCTTACTAAAACAGAGATCATAACTGATACAGCTGAGTGCCTACCAGCTACCATAGGTGTCTTAAACTAACATAATTTACTGGAACATATGGCAGTACAAACATAGCATGAACCTCAGACTGGCTGCAGGATAGCTTACACTAATTTATATGGCACAGCATGGCCAAAGTTTTGCCTAAAAAGATTTCTATACATGTTAAAAATAGCATATTTTTTTTGGTTCTTCAAAGGTGATGATTTGCATCATAAAAAGTGCAGTATTTTGCAGTACGTCATCTGATAATAAGTAAAACAAGATTTACCATCTTAAAAGCACAGGTCTTTTCATTTTGTGGATGTGTCAGTCAGGACATTTATCATTTTGGTTTTAGGCACCATTGCTTGGCTACAAGCTCTCATTAAAGATCCTTGTAATACAAATTCAAGAGAAGTCTCCAGGGTCCAGTAAATGTGATAATGACTGGTTAGAAATTGATGGGGTTAGGTGAGTAAATACACTATTTTCTGATATATTTATTTGCACTTTAATATTCTGCACAACGTACTGTACTTAAGAAAAAGGCGATGAACTGGAAGTTGAAATTGGAAGTGTTTCTTCCAGTGCAGAAGGATGATACATTCCAGCAAGAATTGGCATGTTTCCACTGAATTTCGGCAGAATAATGTTCTTAATACCCTCGTTGATAAAGTAAAGACATATGTGCAGGGCTGAGAAAGCAGAATGTATTGAGAGTACTGGTCTTCTATGACTGCTTTGCCTGTAGCAACAGTAAGAGGGAGTGGGGAATGGGGAATATTCCTTTTCTTCCACATCTTTTGTACCTGCAGCCACCCACCTCAGATTAGCTTCTTCCCATTGTTGGTAGCCTACCAACAATGGTTATTAAAAATCACAGACACTTCTCTGCGTTGACCTGGAAAGAAAATGCCAGCCATCAGCTGAATAACTTCAGGGAATGGTGAACAGAGATATTCCCAATTTGAGCTAGTGCTAGCTGCATAGTGTATGCTTTCCTCCCACCAGTGTCACATACAAGGCAGTGAAGAGGACTAAATGACTCCAGATTGGAATTGAAAAAATAAATGTTGGATAACTGTGTTTGGTCCTTCAATCTGATTTAGCTGTTAGTTTTCCTGTGGTCATAGAGGGAAAATCTTTAAGTTGACTTGACCTGTACAGAAAAAGAACATTTTTGTCTACAGATCATCTTTGGGGTTTATTTTGGGGTGTTTTTTTGTTTGTTTTGCTTGGGTGGGTTGGTGAGTTTATTTATTTATTTACTTACTTACTTACTTATTTATTTATTTTCTGCTGGCACATCCAAAAAAGTAGAAAAGATTAAACATTTTTGATACAATGCAGATAAACCTCTTAAGATCAATATGAGTTGTTTAAATGAAAGAAATTATTGGTGAAAGGCTGTTTCATAATAAAATTTCTAGATTTAAAAATTGTTTGATAAAGCACTCACTACCATCACATATGAAGGTAGAGTGCAGTAACACAGAGATTAATTTCTACATTTTAATATCACGAAATAATGCTACGGAGAGTGCACCTGTGTAAAAATAAATTACCTTAACAAGTTGAAGACCTGTTTGCTATCAGCAGTAATTATGTATCTGTGCTGAATCATATTCAGTCCTTAGAATGAGGCAGTGAATATGAATTTAATTTTCAAAGTCTATTGTGAATACTGATTCATTTGATTCAGACTGCTTAATAAAAATATTTGGCAGATTATGCCAAGTAAGATAGCATTTCCTTTTTTCACATTCAATTTAGTTTATAAATGACATTAATTTTCATTTTTAATAGCCATTTTAATGTTTCTTCATGGTATAACCCTGCATTAATGAATTTAAACTCTAAGAGCATTTCTAGTGCTATTACTTTTTTATTTTTCTAACTTGTCCTTAGATGTACAGGTGGAATATACGTTCCTTCAAACAACCAGTCTGAAGGTTGGAAAGGCTGCTCAGATGGTAGTGATGAATTAGATTGTGGTAGGGCAATTATTTCTTGTTTGTGTTCTCCTGTAAAAAATTTGTTCCAGGAATTATAGAGACCAGCTGAAATTTTTCCAAAAATATTGGTGGCTGTCTTTAAGAGCATATGAAGGCTGTTGGTGAAGATCTGAAAGTCTGGAGAATAGGCTGTGTAGTGTACCTCTTTAAAGAGTGGGAGAACAAGCCCATAAAAATGAGAAGGGAACTTTACACCAATCTTTGCAAGTTAAGCTTTCCAAAAAAAATATTTAAGCAACAAGTCAAAGTAAACTAGTTGTAAACAGTGAAAAACGTATCAAAAAACATCATGGAGCTGTTTATTTTGTTTTATTTCTCTGCTATGAGAGAATAAATAGAGAAGTTTTACTTTGACACTTTCTTGTGTGACATTCTTTCAATAAGTAAGGAAAACACAGTGAGGAAAAAACCAAGCCTGTTTCCAGAGAATGAGTTCCAATGACTCATTACCAAAATGAAAGGATATTTTTATTGTCATTCTGACATTATCTGTTATGGAACTTCTTATAATTTTTGGAAGTGATTTAAATGATGGGTTAGAGAAGACAGTTATGGAACAGGAAAAGTGCCACACAATAGAAAGATGGGTGGATTTATAAATCATCCATACAAGCTGGAGAACATATATATACATATATATATATATATGTAGAAAATTCATTAAAGACAAGATCTGAAATTAGGTAATCAAATACACATGTGGCTTGCCTAAATTGGTTCTCTGCTGAAAAATGGTAGGGAGGTAATAGTGCCTCAAAAACGGACTTGAGAATCACAAAATCATACAATTTTTTCTGTGTGTTTAGTGTTTGTTGTTTTGTTCTTGGTTGTTATGGTTTTGGTTTTTTTTTTTTCAAAGTGTCAGGCTAGGATGTAAGACAGGCATTTGGAAAGATCTTCCTAGACACCAGTGGCAAGGCTTCAGCTAGAGTACTGTATCCAAACAGGCACTGCAGACCAAAGATAGGGAACAAATTAAGAGATGCTAGAAAAAGTGATCAGAAAGTAGTCCAAGGGCAAAGAGTGCAGCACAAGTTAAGATAATGTAGCAAGTCTCTCTGTCACTGGAGGCTATCAAAACCAAGATAGATTAATGTCGGCCAGAGACTGCACGGTGACGTCAAGGTGACCTCTGGTAGGAAGTGTAGTACATGGCTGCTAGCCAACTATTTGGATTATAAAGCATTTACAGACCTTTCTTATTCAGGTTGTAATCCTGTGGTGAACCACGGTTGAACTGTGGTGATGGGAACTGTAATAATTAATATAAGACTTGTAAAGATGATGACAGCTGTGGGGAGGACAGTGATGAAAACAACTGCTGTGAGTATATATTTTTAGCTGTTTCCCAAAAGGCAGAAGCAGGAATATGCTTATTTTAATGGATAAAGGTAGTATTTCTGTATATTTTTTCATAGCACAAAGTACAAGTTTCATAATAGTGAAAACAAAACATGAGAGTGTAACTAGTTCTTAGAAGAGCCTAAAGAAGAAATTAATGAAGCAGAACCCAAGATAATAGTGATTTTAACCACAGTTTATTGATAATTGTGTTAGAAATAGCATTTTCTCCCCAATTGCTGCCTGATCAGTACCAAATAACATAAGGGAGAGAGATACAATAGCTTTGGGACTTTTGTCCTTTGCCACCCGCATGGTCTCTTTACTGTAGATCCACCATGGTTACAGACATTGCTGGTATTACTAACATCTCCCTAGTGACTTGCTGCATTTTGCCTTTATCATTTTTGCCTTGCTTTGACTTTCAGGTCCTTGAGGTAGCCAGAGTATGTCCTTTTTTGTTGACAAAAAAATTCTTACCACTGTTTAGAGGTCACTGTAAACAACTGATAACAAGAATGATTGTAATGGAAGCCTAATGCTGAGATCTGTCAGGATTTCCACACAGTAAATTGTGATAGTCCTTAGCCAAAAAATTATTGGAAGGAGGTATAAAGCTTTTTCACACTTGTCTCAACTTTCACTTAAAACCAAAAAGGTTGACTTCCAGATGATATCTGCTGTGAAGATTTATAATTTGTGCTGCCACTAATACTGCCTTGCTCAGTTTAGAGTTAAGTAAAATAGAAGTGAGAATAGTTGGAGGCTCTTCTGTCTTTTTTTCTCATGGACAGTGGATACTGAAATTAATGTGATCATTCATCAGAGTGGAATGTTGCCCCATCCCCTCAAGCATAGGGTTAACATCATTACAGACTATGACTTCAAGCAGACTGGAATGTGTGGCTTTGGACAACTTTCAACACTGAGTCAGCTGAACATGCAAGTTGCTTTAATAATTTGAAACTGTGGCTCCAAACATGTGACACTATCTTATCTCTCCCCTTTCAGCCTACAAAAGTTGCTCCCCTTACGGATACAAATGTCTCAATGGAAAATGCTTGCTGAAGCCAAATCCTGAGTGTGATGGGAAAAGAGACTGTGCAGATGGATCTGATTAAATGAACTGTGGTATGGTAACATGTATTTAAGAACTAGTTAATGACTTGGGAAACTGAATCAGGAGTTTGTGCTGTGGTCAAGCATTATTGTACTAAGAACTGATCAAATCAGATGTGAATTAAAAAATATGAATATTGTGGTAATATCTGTATAAAAATGTCTGTCATTTCACACTGTTTCCTTTTAAAACTCTTGTTCCATTCTGTCTATAATCACTTATCTCAAGCAATAACTTCCAGGATAAGTTGACAGATCTTAGTACTTGTTTGAGCTGAATGAAATGCAGTCAAGGAGCTGTGTTTATAAGGTGGGAAAAGATATGAGATTTTATTCAAGTGAATTTAGGGAAACAACCCAAGCTTAGAATTGTGCTTAAAAGTCTTTCTGAGTTACTAACCTCTTTAGAAAGTTGTAAGGGAGGATGGTTGGTTTATTGCTGTTCTACCTATTCCATGAAAATGTAACCTCATCTTTTTACTAACTGCATAGTAAGAAAATACTTTTTTCCCCCCAACAGCTTTGAGGCATATGGCTAAAAGTTTATGTTTTAAGGACAGCAAAGTGAAATGACCTTGTGGTTTTTGTTACTATTTTATTCAATTATTTCTATTAGCCTGTGGAAGACACCAGCTTAAGAAAAACAGAATTGTTGGTGGTGAAGATGCAAGATCTGGAAAGTGGCCCTGGCAAGTAAGCTTACAGATGGGACCGCATGGCCATGTATGTGGTGCAACTGTTATTTCCAATCAGTGGCTCATATCTGCTGCTCATTGCTTCCTGGATTCTGATTCTATGAGGTATGAAGAAGTTATACTGTCATAGAATATTTGCAGTTTAATAACCTTACAGTGTTACTTTCAAAAGTCTGCAGTAACTAGTCCCTGCCTAGATAAGTTAATTCAGGGTATAACTCTGTGACACAAACCCTCAATATTGTTTTCTGCTGGCTTCAAAAGTCTCAAGTATCTTCAGAAATTATTTTGCCTCCATTGCCAGTGAATCCTGCATGATAAAACATACTGTTTTGTTCAATTTAGTGTAAAAACCAGTTTTTAAGAAGGCATGGATTTTCTGAGTGGATGCTATGGGTTTTTTTTTTCAAAAAAAATGGACTATTTATTGATAAGTAGAGTGTAGAACTCACCAGTGTTCAGTTTGGGTAGTGTAAATTGAAAAGACATACCTCTTACATGTTGGAAAGAGGAAACAAGTTTATTATTATTACACTCTTGTGACTTCCAAAGCATGATGTACTGCAAAAAATTCATCTTATATATCTCCAGGAAATTATTACTTTCAAAATGGTAAGTAAAACCGTAACTCAGTGTTTTAGAGGCATAGACTATGGCCATGGTGTATCTCTCGTCTTAAGTGGCATTCTACTCCATTCACTTTAGTTTTGAAGAATCTCATCAAATACTGACAAGTAAATAAAATAGAGTGAACTGACACTGCATTACTTTCCTATGGGACATTCTAAAAACATTCTCTTTACAGATACTCTGTTCCTTCGGGATGGAGAGCATATATGGGCTTACATACTATTAATGAAAAGAGCAATCATGTAGCTATGAGATCAATCAAAAGGATTATAGTCCACCCACAGTATGACCATTCTAACTCAGACTATGACATTGCAGTGTTGGAAATGGAGACGCCTGTATTCTTCAGTGAGCTGGTACAGACCATTTGTTTACCCAGCACCTCTAAAGTATTTGTTTATGGAACTGTCTGCTATGTAACTGTCCATGGGGAGCCATAAGAGAAAACAGTATGTTCATTTCCTGGATATACTTCTTGCAAGTTTGGATTAATTTTAAACTCTAACAATAAAATATTTATAGTCATAAGAGAAAATACCTGGGTTTATTTAATACGTCTAAAAAAAAAAATAGAAAATTTCCCCTTAGCTACGCTCTGTGAATTCTGAATATTTGCTCGGATGGCAGGTGATAAGTGCCAATACGTGTATGCAAGTATGACAGACCATTGAAAAGGAAATTATTACTGATTTACAAAAATGTGCCCCTTTTTATGCTCATGGCTCATTTTATCTGGTGAATAGGTCATAAGCAACTTTACAGGTAAAGAAAACAGCGGCTTGCAACTATTGCAGAGGAAGAATGTTATCTCTGTCGCTGTGTTTGACAATATGGGGCCATGAACAGCAATAATTGCAAAAATATTGTGGAGTTTTTCTTGTTTTGTCTGTCTTAACCAAAGGCAATTGAATATATGTCCCATGAAAAGCTCTGCCTGTGCAGGTTGGAGTAGCATGCTGCAGCAAGGAGGTAGGAAAAAAGCAGAAAGAGGTGGTAAGGAAGCCCATGGGATCTTGACTCTATCTCAGCATTATTACAGGAGCCAGCTTTGAAACCTGGGCTTGGATAGCTTTTCAACATTGCAGTGGTCCTCACAGTTGCACTGAGACACAATCCCTCATATTAGATCAGAAGCCATATTACTATATGGTAATTCTGGCTTTTATTAATATGCCTTTTTTAAAAAAAAGTTTAAATCTAGATAATAATGTAATAGCTTAATGAATCTAATGGCTTTACAATTGATGCCTTCATATAACATCTTTTGAACTAAATTATGTAGGCAATATTAAACAGTCAATATAATGGCATGTGAAAAAACTGTATTTTTCTAGCTTACATGTTTCATTCCCAACCCACCCTCAGAGCTGAATGAGCAAACCAACCAAATCCCAGTAGTACTTTCTCTGATCATCCAGTTATTGAAATGGTTACATTGACTGTTGGGTCAATGTAACTGAGGACACTGAGTTCACAATGTTCACAATGACACCTTATGCCAATTCTATAGTACAGAATTAAGCTCTTAGCATCACTTGTGACTTACAGGCTTGATTTTTTAAAAATCTACACCTCCCCCTCCCCCCAAGATACATTCCTCAGCTCCTTCCTTAGAAGTGAGAGGATGGGAAAGTATGTAGAAATTCATTTACTAGGATTGGGACAACATTTGTAACACAACCATAATGTAAATAACAACAAAAAACTTTTGGCGTAATTTGAAATGGCATTCAAAGTTAGTCACACTGTGTGGAGCCTTGTAGTACACTAATAATTTGCATGGCTTTTTTATGACTTTTTGGCAGAACAATCTCAAAAGGATAAAGACTGAGAAAATGGAACTTTGGTCATAGGAACCAATACTCTAGGGAGTAGTGTAGACAACAGCTTTCAAAAGCTGAGGGCAGGCAGCAATTGAAGGAAAGGGAATTATTCTATTGTTATTAACTTGTTATTGCTATTGGCTGGGTTTGGAGCAATTCTCTTTTGTTTTGATAAGTGGTATCTCTGCTAGAAATCTGTACCACCATAATTTCTGCAACACCATTTGTTTTCTTTTTCCTAGGCTATCTTGCCAAAACATTGCAGGAAGCTCGAGTGAGAATAATTAACCGAAATCTGCAATAAGCTGTATGATGATCTGATCACATCACGTATGCTGTGTGCTGTGAATCTAAATGGTGGTGTTGATGCATGCCAGGTAATCTGGAACTTGTAGAGAAAATACAAAGGAATATTTGCTTTCATTGAAAAACTGATCGGAGCTGTTAGTGTCAGGATTTTTTCTTAGTAATAGACTGAGATGACTTGAGTGTATGGTTAATTTAACGTGGCAGTTAAAGTCTCTCCAAAACAAGGAAGGAAATTTGGCATAGATTATCTCTAAATCTGTTAAGAAATGTGGCTTTGCAAATTCGTTGAAAAGATTTCTTTTTCATCTTCAACAGTTAAGTTGCCTATAAAAGAACAGAGACATAAGGATAAAGAAGGGCCATATGTGATTTTTGCTATTCTTACTGATTTGTTTTTCCTTTTTGGATGTCTGAGTGTGAGATTAATAAAATATTCTAATAGTATGATGAGTAATATATATATTGTTACTGTTACAAGGGAATAAAAAAGCAAGGGTAGGCTAGGTTTGGTAAATGCAACTCTGCCTTTTAGTTTCAAATGTTCATTCATGTGTATAATTACAAATTTTGATTACACCATTGTATCATAAATTATATGACCTAGTTTATTTGCGCAATCAGAAACTGCTCTTTGGACGTACTTCATGTGTCTTGACTCTGCCTTTTTTCTCTTCAGTTGTTAGACTAGTTGTGTACTTTATCAGTATTTAAACATATGAAGAATATCCAATTTCAAAATTACAAACATGGTTATTATACTACTTACTGTGTAAATGGAGAGAAATGTGTTACTGATCGTAAACTCTGGTAATTTGATTGAATATTGGTGTAATATAGAAATTTTACTATTTTAATGTAATAGGATAAATTTTTGCAAGATCATAGCTTATAATAGGTCAAAATCCTTTATACGGGACAGATTATTTAACATAGAGATTGTGCACTCTAAATTCTAATTCAAAGAATTATTATTTTTTTTTAAATTTATGTGCAGTTTGTGTATAACCTTAGACCTTGGAACTGTTTTGAAAAATGTTGTTTTAGAAGCTTGATGTTCCTCAAAAAAATGTGCTGCTTCAGAAATGCCCTTGAACGTGATAGACATTTTAACTGATTCAGCTATATACCATACTGGTCAATCTGGTTTGCAACACAATATGCTGTGTTTGAGTCCTACCATGGACTACCTTCTGGATCTTTAAGTTCTTAGTTTGAGAGAACAATCTTTGCCTTTCTGTCTTTTCTGTCACTAGAATATTTCCTCTGCAGTGCTAGATATGAATGATGTTGGCAGCTCAGGAATTCACCAGCACCAGAAACCCTTTTACTACAATTCCAGGCTTGTAGGCATCCTGATCTGTTTCATTTCTTCATGGATGCATAAGCTGTGCATGTACTGCACAGGTTATGTGAACTTTCCAAACACCTTTCAACTTTAGATGATGTGATACTTAAAGAGAGAAATAAAGTGTTTACTCTTTCAGACTTTATTTTCTTATTACACTAGGATGTCCTCTGACTTGGTTCCTCTCTTCAGGGATCCTCCCTCTCTCCAGTGGCATATAGCCCCTTCAGTCTTTCAGAACTGGCTTTGGTCTTTCAGAAGAGGCCAGACTATATAGCCTCCTTTCTCAAGTCCCTTTGAGATCAGACTCTTGGATTATCAAGATTTACAGTATGACAGCAGCCTGAGAAAGAGGAAGCCTTCTTATCACTAGATAATTTTGTTTGTTTGGATGATGAAATCTTTCTACTGTTACTCTTTTCTTGGTACTTGATTTTCTTCTGACCTCTTCCATGTTTCAATTCCAACTGGGGGCAGCAAACAAACCTCAGGGTCGACTTGGGGGTTGCTGACTGCCTTGTATGTAGAAGGAACAGTTGCAGAGATGAGCTGCATTAATAACTGCTCAGATTTCTGTGAACTGGTCTGTTCACAGAAGGCATACAACGTTAAAACAATGAAGGATGCAAAACATTTGTAAGTCTAAATGCATTTTAATCCTCTGAACTGAACTAAATGGGAATTTTACTTTTCTAACTTGCTGCACAGACCTGAATGTTGCAGGTCTGCAGCATTTGAGAAGCCAGTTCTTATTTATACATTCCTTTGTCTTTGTTCCTTCCTCTCCCTCTATGAATGTATACACAGTTTTGATTATGAAACTGGTGCTGACGCTTAATTGTGACTGGTTTGTGTTTTGGGTTTGGGTCTGTTTTGGTTTTTTGTCTTGTCTTTTTTTTTGGCTGGGGTGTGTAGTATCTTTATGTTTCTATTTAGTACACAGTATAAGAGTTCTACCTTCCACCTGTCAACAATTTATGGTCAAGTAGCAGAATTCCCATTTTCTATCCCCGTATTCTCTTCTCTCCATTCAACCTGTGATTGATTGCATTATGAATCCTGTAATGGGACATTAGCAATTAGTAAGTTTTTGAACTACTTCTTGCCCTTCGTTTACACTGATTACTGCTACTTCTGCAAGTTAGAACTAACTGAATAAATGTGTCATGTAGCTGGGTACATTCTATCCAGAAATAAGATTCTAATATTAAATTGTAATTTGAGAAAGAGAGGGGAAGGTATTTACTGTCCTTAAATAACCTAAATTTTGTGACAGTGTTCTCTGTGTGTATCTGTGTGCATCCGTGTCCACTAATGGCTGAACTCCCTTCATCTTCGTGAGATTCTGGGGGTCCCTTGGCCTGCACAGGAAAGGGAAATAGATGGTACCTTGCTGGCATTGTGAGCTGTGGTGAAGGATGTGCTTGGTGCAATCGTCCTGGTGTATACACAAAGGTGACAGCACTTTTTGACTGGATTCATCAGAATACAAATTGATGTGCCAAGGAGAAAATGCAGATCATCTCTCTTATGAAATCTGCTTCCTACAGTAATCTATCATGTCCATCTCTGATGACATAACATGAAAACACCATTGACTGTTTCTTTGTGAAAGAATGCATTTCCTTGATGAAGAAACTATCACTAGTTATCCAACTAGCAGTAACTGTTCAGATTCAGAGATACTTCAGATTCCTTATGAATTCATCTTCCTTATACTGAGTAGCAGGAACAGCACTGACTTAAAACCAAAATAAAATGGTTAGAACCTGCAACAAAAGTCCAGCTAAATCTCTCTTTCACAAATTTTCTCCCCTCCTTCCTTCTCCATTGCTAGCTACATATCTATATATGTTTCCACATACACATATCTGGATATTCATGGCCACATCCTATATGTACTCAACTCATATATATTATGTTAGTTAGTAGTGTTACAGGATTCTAAACATAAATAATTATGTTTCTTGAAAATACAAATACTGTAATCTGTATTGTGTGCAAAGGTGAGATTAATTCGTTCTGTAGTTATGCTGCTGTTACACAACTGTCCCTTTCTGGGCTGTAACTTTTGGTCTGTATCCTGTGTTTTCCTAAAAACACAGATATATAGTTCACAAATGCTAGGATACAAGAAATTTTCATTAAAGAACCGTGAGAGTATAATTTAGATTCTTCAGTCTGATGTTTAAATAAGAGGAAAGAAATACTCACTTTTAATTACTTAAAAAGAAGCTTTGGTATTTTCTTATATTCTTTTTACAATTTGAACATAGTTGTAGGGTCTCATTACAAGTATATTCCCCCAGGTCTGGCTGTGGGATGCTTTTGTGAATTTTAGTGTGCTCCTGCTGGGTTCACAATTCATTTCCTGTTCTCCTTGGTTTGCAGCAAAAAGAGTTTCAGAGTTAGAATTTTGGTTTTGTATCTCACCCTGGGCTATGGCCACATGGCCATACAACATTGAAAGGAAAATAAAAAGAAAAGGGATTTATGTGGTAGGATGCATTCTTGGACTCAAAGTAGTAGAAGAAATTACAACCATGCTCATTTAACCCCACTAGTAAATTTAGCTTTGGTAATTATAATCTCCTGATGAGCTGATCAGTCCAAATCTAGCTCATTAAGGATTCCAAAGCTTTTTTATGGGACTTAAGAATGCTGGCATTCAGTTCCATAAAAGATCTGTTTGGATAGTCTGTCTAGAGGGTCTTAAAATTGTGCTTAGTGTTTGCAAGTATGTAGCTTTCACCTTTAATCTATAAAAAAAATAATGAAGCTGGCAGTTTGAATACTCGTCATTGCTGTCTACACAGCACACACAGTCTGCAGTACACACGTATGTCATCTTTGTGTAGTTGTAGACAAACCTTTGCAGCACGTGGGGAAAACACAGGAATGAGGTAGCACTGTGATCTTCACAGGGTGAGATTCCTGCATCTAGCTCTGATAGTGCTTTTCCTTCCTTTCTTGTGCTGGTGTTGGATGTTTCCCCTCTCTGACGCTTGTGTAAAATTTACCACATAAGCTGTACTCAAACCCTATATTTTAGGGAGGTTGTCTTCTTTAACAGTTAGTCATTCGTTCACATCTTCCTTTTTAATAAACACACGCTAAAAATGCAAGTGGCTATGTTTTCCTTCTTTTATTGTGCCTCTGAATCTATAATCCCCAGGTGCAATCTAAATATACTAAAGCATATATTTAAGGGCACAAGCTCCTTTTCCTTATATTGAAACTAGAGATGTCTTCTGTCTCTATGTCTCTCTTTGCTTGTCTCTCTCTCTCTCTATCTCTATCTCTCTGCTTGTCCCTTAGTGAATTTATTTGACTGTTAGGTTTTGATTAGTAGCTTGACACATGGCTTGCTGGCTGGGCAGCACTAATTAGTTTATATAATAATACATCTTTATAATGATACAGTAGTGCTGCCCAGCCATCAAGTCATGCCCTACTGCTGCACAAAAGTTATTATTTTTATTTGTTTTGTAGATATAAAAATAATAAATTCTCATTATTCATACTACTACTCTAGAGTAATGCCTACCATAGAAAAACAGAACATCACAATAAAGGTGCAAATGAAACAATTAATTATGCAAAATATATGCAATTATTTTTTTTTACCTCCCCCCCAAACACAAAAAAAACCCAACACACAAACTACCAATAAAAAATTCACAGATTAAAATCACCATAACACCCACCATTAAAACAGCATAATTACAATTCACAAATGCATAGAGCAATTAGAGGTCAGACTCACAGCTGGGGTAGGGGACAACTCTGAGGGGGTGAAGGTGAGAAGGTGGCACTGACAGTTAAGGTCTACAGTTGCAGCTTAAGGTTATGGTAACAAGTTACAATGATGATCCAGGGTCGAAGGTCCAGACTCAGGGTCAAGGGTCAGAGTCAAGGTCACGGTTCAGGGTCAGGATCAGGGTTAGGGTTAGGCTTCTTTTTCAGGTTTGAGTTAGGGTTAGGGGTAGTGTTAGGCTTAGGTTTAGGGTTAGGTTTAAGGTTAGGGTTACAGTTAGGGTTAGGGTTAGGGTTAGGGTTTGGGTTAGGGTTTGGGTTAAGGTTACATTTAATCTTAGGTTTATGGTTCTGGTTAGTGTTAAACTCAGTTTTAAGGTTTAGGGTTAGGGTTAGGGTTAGGGTTAGGGTTAGGGTTAGGGTTAGATTTAGGTTTGGGATTAGGTTTAGGTTTATTGTTAGGGTTAGGGTTAGGGTTAGGGTTAGGGTTAGGGCTCGGATTAGGGTTAGGTTTAAGGTTCTTTTTAGCATTTAGGATAGGGTTAGGATTAAGGTTAGGGTTAGGGTTAGGGTTAGGGTTAGGGTTAGGGTTAGGGTTGGGTTTAATTTTAGGGTTAGGGTCAGGGTTAGGGTTAGGGTTAAAGTTTAGGCTGACGTT